>CABHPH010162370.1:0-44919 GCA_902168325.1 Peromyscus nudipes | reverse complement strand
CCATGTCAAGACATTTAAACTTAATTCTGTCTACATGGTCTCTTTGTCATTTAAGTGAGAATATTCACAGACTCCAAAAGATAACGATGTGAGCCTCTTAAGGGTAGTGTATTACTCTGTTACCACAGGTCTAGTACAGTCCTGCTCTTGTCTGTGGTTCCTTGCAGATTCTAATAATTATGGAAATTGGATATGTCAGTTTATGGATAGTAACATTTTCTGATTATATTGATGTAGGGAAGTGCATTGGTTAGTTTCGGTCAACTTGACATAAACTAGAGTTACCTGGGAAGAGAAAATATCAACTTAGGAATTTCCTTCATCAGACAGCCCGTGGCCATGTGTGTTGGAGTCTTCCTTAATTGATAACTGATGCAGAAGGGACCAGCCCATTTGGGGCAGTGCAATCCCTAGACAGATGGGCTTGGACTGTATAAAATAATTAGCTGATTATCCAGAGAAAGGAAGCCAGAAAACAGTGTTCCTCCACAATAAAGATTATAATAACACATTATGATGGAGACATAAATATTGAGTAATATGTATGTAGTAGTATCAAATGTGTTTATGATAGTTTTTTTTTTTTACAAAAATTCATACATTACTAAACATCTGGCATTTACAACAATATTTCTTGATGCATCTAATCAAACATTTTTATTTGATTGTTTACAAACATTAGGATCTAAGAATTAAAGACATCCAGGTAGAGTCTCACTGCATTTGCCAGACCTGATAGGAGCAGTGGCAATACCTCAATACTAAATCTATCAGAAAGCACATCTCTACAGCAACCCCACCCAGATTCAACAGGAGAGCCCACTTTTCACCCACTGGAGCCACATCATTAATATTGTAATTGAACAATGTTCATCTCACATGTTTAAATGTTATCCAAGTGAAAATATTAAGATTCTATACCCTGAAAATTCATGCGATCAGATTTTAGGTGACAGCTTCAAGGCTTCTCTTCATACGTGACATATGAGTGAACAATGCTCCTTAGCCTAGGGAATGGAATTCACCAAGAAGAAAAAACTTAAATTACTGTAAAGATGACACTGGAAGGTGGCTTAGCAGTTAATAACTTGTTGTTTTTGCAGAGGGTCAGGATTTGGTGTCCAGAACCTACATGGTAGCTTACGATTGTTGACTACTTCTGTTACAGGATATACAACATCCCTGCTTGACCTCCATGGGCTCCATGCCTGTAAACAGTATATGTAAATAAATGCCAGCATGACATTCATACACATACTAAAGAGATCTTTAAAAAAAAACCCTCAAAATCTACGAGTTTCTTACAATAGGTCAACTTAAAGTGCAGAAATTATTATTTTGTTTATCAATTTTTTATACACACACGGTAAAAAAATCTATCATTAATTTGAGCTATATAAATGTTATACTATATACGTGTGTAATATATATAAACTTTCAGACAGCAAAAACATCATTTAATTATTTGTATTTACTTATTATTATTGCTTACAATAATATAGATATGACAAATGATGTGTTTGAGGAGTAAAACTGCTAGAATTAGACACTAAGTTCTGGCTTACAGGAATTTGATTTGATTTGGTGCCAATTCTTATGTTAGTATTGCTATACTTTGGTGAGTTTATTAAGTTTATGGTAGCTTTCAGGATAAAATAGCACTTTCTTATTACTCCTAATTTGTTAAATTATTTGTGCTCTTGTTAGATTTTCAAATGTAGATTGTTGTGTTGGTTTTGTTTGTTTGTTTGTTTTCTTGAGACATGGTCTTGGTATGTAACCCTGGCTGGCCAGGAGTTTATTAAGTAAACCATGCTGGTCTCAAACTGATAGAGATCCACCTGGCTCTGCCTCCCGAGTGCTGGAATTCAAGGTGTGCACCAACATGTCTGACAATTGTAATTTCATAATTCTTATTTCAAATCCCCATGCACACAGCTGTATACCTCAGATAAAACGAAAGAATCAATTTGGCATTAAAATTGTGATAAAGTGTTACCTTTTCCTTATCTGCGTGTTTTGAGGCCACTGAACCTGCAAGCATGTGCTTCTCAAATGAGCAAATAATAACACACACATGTGCATGCCCTCATACTGTTTCCTCAGTTCTTTTAAAGAGAACAATATTTGGCCTGTCACCCATGTCATACTGAAAGTCCTAAATACATGTTATGTTTTACTCCACTTTGACACAGTAGGCTTTGCTCCAAAGATGGTCAAGAAGACAAAAAACAGCCAGGCGGTGGTGGCACACGCCTTTGATCCCAGCACTCGGGAGGCAGAGCCAGGTGGATCTCTGTGAGTTCAAGGCCATCCTGGTCTACAAGAGTGAGATCCAGGACAGGCACCAAAACTACACAGAGAAACCCTGTGTCAAAAATTAATTAATTAATTAATAATTAATTGATTAATTGATTAAAAAAGAAGACAAGAACAGATAGAGTTACTTAATAAAGTGTGCTTTGTAAAACTTTAACCTATGTATCTGTCAGAGTGTTTAGAGGGATGTATGTAGCCTGATTAAGCATTGTACCATGTAAATGAGCTGAGAAACACTACATGGTTTCCCAAGTGCAATTTTATATGTATGTAGCCATTAAAATAAACTTTGCTCAGGCTCTTAAACTTTTTAAAAATATTAATTATCAACTAACATGAATGTTTCAAAGAAAGACAAAGACTTGGCACTAGTATCTGAAACACTAAACTATGATTTCTTAAAAAAATGTGTATATATTTGAAACCATCTGGAGTGAAAGAATCATAAATTTTCTGAAATAGTTTGCAATTTTTACTTTCCATTTTATACGAAATTCATTTTATTTGTTGTATTTGTGGATCATTGTTTTTTGCTGTATAGATGTTAGTGGTGATATATCAGACTATAATTCTTCTCATGCCTAAACCATTATCATAATTAATAAATGGGCTGATTATCTCAAACACTTACTGGGACTGTAAGCCCTTCCCAAGCATATAGCCTATGGTATCTTTACACATGCAGTAAAGACATAAATCAGGCAAAATACCCATATATATACATATATATGTATATATATGTATATATATGATGCATTTCTTTTCTAAAACTAAAAACACAAATATTAAAAATAAGAATATAAATATGAAATTATAAAACATGCAAACTGCAGTGTTTCTATGCAATTAAATGTTCAGTTTTTAACTGAATGTTCCATTTATTTACCCACTGTGTGTGGATATGTGTATGTGCGTGAGTTCCTGTGCAGGATCATATATGCCATGTGGAGCTAAGAAGGTGAATTTCAGGAATTAGTTCTTTTCTTATACTATGTGGGGCTTGGTAGGCAAGCGCCTTTACCCACTGACACATCTTATAGGCCCAACTTTCAGATTCTTTCAATGATATCCTTTGTAATAACATCTTACTACAGCAGCCAAGTGAAGAAAATGTTTCAGATGACAGTGTCACCCTGTCAGCACAGACAGAAACAAGTCAAATACCAGGCGACTCTAAATTGTCTTTGCTAGAGTCCAAATTCCAATATATTATCTTTACCAAATTAAATTGTTCCCTACTGTGACAAATATTTGATATTCAAGAAGATAATTTCATAAAGTAGAGGTTATTTATTTAAGAAATATAATTGAATTCAAATTGGTTCCTTGTCTACATTTCAACCTGACATTTCAAACAAACCTTCTTACACAGGGTTAGCATTCATAGCTCACTGTTTTCCTTGAATTGATATTTGCTTGACTTTACCTGGTACATAAGTAATTGATTCTAGCAGTTACAAACCTTAAAATCATTAACAGAAAAGCATAATAAAAAACCTAAAATATTAAGCAAAAATAATGCCAATAATTAGAAATATGAAAATCTGGCATTAATTAAATTGAAAGCAAATGTTAGATTGTCTGAAGAATAATCTGTATGAAATGTTACAAAGCAAGGTCAGGAAACAGCTACTTATCCATTTTTATTCTTAATGCTAGTAATTAAAATAAATTAAAATTCAAAAAAACTCTGGTCTTCACATGAGATTGTTAAGAAATCCACACATGTATTCTACTGAACAGGCTCAATGCAGTCAAGACTGGATATTGTGTATTTGCTACAGACTAGATGTTGAGCATGAAACTGATTAGTGGCCCATGATGACAGACAATGTTCCCACAGTGTTTCTCTTTTCTTTTATGTTGGATACATGCTAAGACTTTTCCCCATCATAGAGATTTAATAACACGTTTCTTTCCTCCTGTAGCTTATACGATTGCAAAAGTCATATGAAATAAATGACCACACTGGAATGTATTTTTAAGGAGATATTAGAATACTCTTGTTTATTTAGAACCCTTTTTTAATACAAGAAATACTGAAATCACTGAAATATTTAGTCTATACCCAATTCTCAGACTACAGTGAATAAAGGCAAGGTGGAGGTAATTTTTTCCACTGTCATTACATTATAAAATGCTATATAGGAGAGAGAAGACACACACACACACACACACACACACACACACACACACACACTCATACTTAACACCCACACAAACCCTGAGATGTCCAAAATGCCAAAAGCTACATTATTTCTAGCAAGACCAGCATGATGCCTCCAGCCCAGTCATTTACCTCTCCTACTTCACTCTACTTTCAATGAGCAGTTTCAAACATTAGTTTCCCCACTAAACTTTCACAAAATACTGTCAGTCACTATGTGTAAAAGAGTGAAACTTGAAGGAAAAAATGGAATTTGTCTTTAGATACTCTGTGATGTTAAAAGGTCAAAGACATACTTAGCAGTATAGCACTGTCTGGGAGGAGAACAAGGAACCATGAGTGAGACACCAAGTAGCCATGAAGTCATAACTCCATTTGAATGTGAACATCATCTATTTGTTGATACCATGGGGTACCCTACAGAAGATATGGTGATGGATTCTTACTTGAAGAGCTCATCAATGTTCTGAGGCTATGAAAGATGAGTAAGCTAAAAACAGGGGTTGCCTGTGAAGTAGAAGAAAATATTAATGAAACTCCTAATGCTATCGATTTATATTAGGTGAGATTATATGTGAAAAGTATCCCATCTTGATTTATGTCTTGATACTAACTGAAAAATATTTATGCTCAAAAGAAGATTTCTGAAGCCCTGAAAACTCAATGATGCACACTTAGACACTTTAAAGTATTTCTTTGTACTATGGGAGGATGGTTCCAAGACTTCTCAGAATGCCCAAGCATGAAGAAATACCCAAGTATGAATATGTCTAAGTTTGTTCTGAGTAACATACACAGTATTTGTATAACACACACACACACACACACACACACACACCTCCTCCTCCTCCTCCTCCTCATGGTTTAAATAACCTTGACATTACTTAACAGCTAATACAAGATTATTCTGTGTAAATAGTCATTATAATGTATTATATAATTGAAAGCAATATCAGTCTATGTATGTTCAATAAAGAAGCAAGTTTATTGGCATTTTAATCTGCATTTTGGATTTAAAATTGCTACATGTTAGTAGAGATAATGTATCTAGAACTGCTACATATGTAGACTCATTATCCTTTTGTGGAGGAAAGGCTCAACACTATGTATGATAAGGAAGAATTCTTTTTGTCTATCTGTGGTTTGCTAATTACTTATGTGATCTTGAGTTAGCACCTCATCTGCCATGAGCTTTAGGTATATGCAGCTATACTATATATGTTTGTTCTACTGTTCACCAGACTGTAAAATATTTAAATGAAATTGTGCTTTGAAAATATGAAAAGATAAAATATATATGTTCTCATAGATACGGGCACACTTATTCTGTTTGCTCACTCTTAAAGGATTATATAGCTTTCATTTGTTGAATATTTGTCTTTCTTCAGATTCTGTTTTGGACCATTAAAGACAAAGGAATTGATCCATGTCTTAGGGCATAACCCAATACATTAGAACCCGAACGATGTCAGTGGAGAAAGGGCAAACTAGGAGAAATATCAATTTAAATCTGGAGAAGTGCAGTGAACCAGTGGTTTTGCTTTGCCACTGGTGTTTCTAACTCAGTGGTAGACACAAGTCTAAACAGCTGGCTCTTGAGTCAATTTGTTTTATGCAAATACACAATTTAAGAAGTCATGTGCTTTCTGATTACTTGCCACATTTTTTCTGCCCACAACAAATCCAATTAGCTTATCAGCTTTTATTCTCCATCCATTCCTCTATCCTTCCTAATCATAAAAAGGAAAAACGAAGCATTTTATATGAAAAACTCAGAGAAGGTAATTTACGTGTGCAAAAGATAGAGTTTAGTCATGGCAAAACACAATTATTTTATTTAATTGATTTATGTCTAATTATGTGACCAACAGGGGGTGATGCTGATTGTGCCACAGATCTCAAGTAAATGTTATTTAACAGCATGGTGCTCCAACAACACAGGAGCAACCTCCTCATCATTATTTCATCCAAGGCCAGGAAACCCCCTGTGGTGTCAGCTCTGCATTATTTAAAATGAGTTCATCACATGTTGCCTGAGCATTGGATGCCTTTCAAAAAATTCTCTGGTGATAAACCCTATGTATCTGCGTTTTGATGATAAAGTTACCCCATAATCTGTAGGTATCATGTAGATAAACTTCATCGATCACATAACAAAAAAAAGTGTGTGTGTGTGTGTTGTGCTGTTTCTTAATATTCTCAGTTAAGTTAATAAGTAGAGACTGTAATTACATTAATCTACGCACACTAGCACCATTTTTTCCAAACATTCTTTCATTTTACAGTATATTTTTGGCTTCTGTCTTATTGAAAAAGATGTTATCTTATTTTGCATTTACATTGTGTGTGTGTGTGTGTGTGTGTGTGTGTCCGTGTGGAAGTCAAAGAACAACTTGTGTAATTATTTTCTCTTTTCATCGTATGGATTGCAGGAATCAAGCTCATGTTCTCGGGCTTGAGATTACCTGAGGCAAATGCCTGTACTCACTGACCCATCTTGGTCATATTTTAATATATTTTAAGATAGAATCTCATGTACCCCAGGCTTCTGTCTAACTTCCTGTGTTATATATTCAAGGGGGCTCTTCAGCTCCCAGCCTCCCTGTCTCTTCTCCTCAGGTTCTAGAATTACAGGCATGATTTACCATGTCTGGATGCACATGAAGTTTTTAATTGAGGCCATCATATGATAGAAATTTGACAGGAAGACAAATGTGTTCATCAAATTGCCACTTGTTTACGTCTTTACTCCCTTCTCAAAGTCCCTGGCGCTCTGACTGTTGAGCAGTGATCTCATTTTCACTTATTCCCAATTACATCAAGACCTGATACTTTGATTGTCTTGCCCACTGCAAACAAGAAATGAATGCTTTCTAGCTAAGAAACAAACAAACAAAAACGCTTCATTGGAGAAACAAGAAATATATACATGCATACACATGAACAAACAAATCTATGTTCAATGCACACATGTCAATTTGAAATTCATATGGTATCCTATTTTCTATTCAACCCCATGCATAGACATTGTGTAAAAGTCTAATTTTATACTTACTGTTAGAAAGTATTCAAAAGCAGATTCTTGACTTGAAAAAAAGAATGTCTACTAAACTTGTAATTATAGAAATAATTACATTTCTAGAGTCTAACCTATACGATGGGGCTTCCTACTGCTTACCTGCTGTTGACAGAGCCCTTCACTTGTTCCCCTACATCTCATGACCCCATTGCTTTCTAATTAACAGCCTCTGGGCTCTTCTTGTTAATTTGGGGAAGAAGGAGGTGTTTCTTTCCCCGTCCCATGTTCAACCACAAGAACATTCTGCCCCAGAAATGGTCAAAACACAAGAGAAAAAATAAACTCGGATGCCTGTGAGGTTCAGCTGAGCATTTGACCGAAAATATATTAAATATTTTTATGCTGGGTAGACATGGTTGTAACCAGGAACTGGCAACTCTGAATTAAGTCCTTGAACAACACATTGCCATATTTTAAGTGTCTTTTAGTCTATTGAAAATAGGTGTTTTTAAAATAGTAACTTATGGAAGTCAGTACAAAGTGAGCTCTTTGGCCTTATATTTGAGGAGAAAAGAAGATTCAATGGTGATTATTAGGAGAGAAAATTTGAACAGATAATTGTGGCCATTCACTGTGGGTGCATTTGTATATATGTATGTGATGTACATTCATTTGTGTATGGTTGGATATGTGTATGTGCCCATTCCTATGTGTAAGTGTAATTCCCTGTGTGCCTGTGGGTTTTTGTTTGTGTATGTTATTTTGCATGCACATGTATGAACTTTTGTATTGAGATCAGAGGACAGTCTTACGTGTTATTTCTCTATGACACTCACCCTGGTTTTTGATATAGTATCTGACTAGGATGTAGAGTTTGAATTATGTAGGCTCATTGGCTAGCAAGTGCCAGCGATCTGCCTGTCTCTGACTTTCATCATGAAATTACATTCATTTGCCACCACATCTAGCTATTTATTTAATGTTCTTGGGATTGAACTTAGGTCCTCTAATTTAAACAACAAGCATGTTACTGATTGAGTTCTTTATGTAGTCTCTACAGTTAAATTTATAATCTTATTCAATTTATCCTTACTGAGCAATGAGAAGTCCTTTGTAGAATGTGGACATATGACTAGAGCCATTGTTTCCTTACAACAGTGATTCATATAAATAGTAGACACACACACACACACACACACACACACACATACACACACACACAGAAAGAGAGAGAGAGAGAGAGAGAGAGAGAGAGCACGCTTTCCAACATTTATAGCTGATTCTCCTTTAGCACCTAAAATAGACAACCTGTTAACCCACTGAACATGACCTCTCTAGGTCACCTTTATGCCTACAACAACTACAGAGGACATAGCTCAACTGGGAGTCTCTCATCTCACCAAGCAAAGCATTTTTACTGAAACCCCATTCTCCTTATGAGGACTGAAATTATTACAGCACCTTACTACTTTGTCAAACTAAGCAACACTGAGCTCCTAGATCATACACTCAGACACTTAGGAAAGGAACAATGTTGATGGTTAGAGCTCTAAGGAATCTAATGAAAGAAATCAGTATAGCTGTGTTATTTACATTGTGAAAGACAATACTAACATGTACAGAGTCCTATAGCAACAGGCTAAGGATGGTTGACTGGAATTCATTATTTTAGAATGTCAACCAGGTTGGATTGTTCTTTTATTTTTGCCGTGCGAATGAAACAATCTAATATTTAAAATAAACTGAAATTGAGGTGATTTTAGGTTAAGACTCCACAAAAGCATGATAGAAGCCAGTAGTTTGAACACTGAAGGATAATGCTGTGTGTTTGTGGGTGTATGTATTTTGTGTGTGTGCGGGTGTGTGGGTGTGTGCACATGCGTGCATGTGAGCATGCCTTTGTGTAGTTATGTGTTATGTAGTGGTCTTTGGTACTTTCCCAATGGGTAAGGAAGACCAGGTGACATACGTACTTCTTCATTAGCATGACATCCAAGAAGACCATGATCTGTGAGTCACTAAATCACACCTGGCAAGTAGCTACTGTTAGTTTCCCCTTGCTGTGGCTGGTTTCAATTAAAATGATCATTTTTTGTAAAAAAAAAAAAAAAAGAAGCTATGATCCCACTTATTTTGCTTATACTACATGAAGAATCCTTAATTGAGAAGGATGACCCTATAATTTGGAAAGAATAGATTTTTTTTTAAAGTGCATGTGTGAGGCTGGGCAGAATGACATTGCAATGGTGCATAGACAGGGTGCAGGCTCACTGTTTAAAAGAAAATGAGAAATGCTTTTGTTATCTTTTATTATGGCCATGCTAGACAGTTGGAAGACAACTTCAGGAATCTTCTAAAGCATCTTTCTCTGCATTCAAGAGACAAATCTGAGGACTGTAAGCTTCCTACTTCCATTTCTCAGACCTCAGTCCTCTCATCTGTGAAAATAAAGCTCTTCAATTCCTCAAACTCTAAGCCATCCAGTTTCACAAGGCTGCATTCCTCACTCTTGAATATTTTGTTATCAATGTACATTCTAATGAGCAAGCAACATATTGTCCCTGATGACTTTAGGGCAAGCTCTTGTTCACTGGCAGATTGTCATAACTAGTCACAGCTGCCAGTCAATCAAATATCAAAATTGCTATAGGGCTTTCTGTAGGCTTTTAGAACACCGTAATGTTTTTATGAAGCATTCAATTTCTTTTTTCTTCCTAAATTATTGTGTCATTTACATACCTGGATAAATACCATGCAAATATTAATTCTGATATGATAATAACACTACTTTACTGGAGTATCCTGCAAGCCAAACTGTGGTCATCTTCAGGAATTCTGGTTCTGCTTGTGAAAGTTCATCACAGCTATGTCTATTAACTGTTTACTTCCCCATAAAGAGAAGGAACAAGAAGACTCATGGGACCCTCACCTGAGTATCCACCCCCCCCCAACCAGTTGTATGCAATTCTAGTTTAATAGTACCTTACCTCAGAGTCTCAGGAGATGGGCAACAGGGTATAGACAGGGAGGACCTAGAGGAGTCCTCCTTATATATCTATGGAAGAGTCATCATTCCTGCTGAGACCTTCTGATGGAGCACCCATACTCCTTTAAATAAGCACAATTAATTCATTAGTTCCCCGAAACTCATGATCTTTGGAGAAATCATATCCCAGTTTGTTGCTAGGACCCTTAACAAGACATTGTTATCATTCCCTAACCCAGGAAGGAATTTTAATGACAAGAATAGCTTATGATATTTGATTTTGATAAAAGTATTCCCAGTGCTTTATAAAGTATATTCTATAAAGGTATGTGCAGGCACATGTGTTTGTGTGAGCTTCTGAGGTCTGCAGCTGTGTAAGAAGTCCTGATGATATTTGAAATCAAATTTTTCCATTTTCTCTATAATATGGTCTGGTTGGTGTTTTTGATATACAGTTATGGAAACATATTTCTTTACCTGCTTAAGAATCCCGAGTGATCCTGGGATAGTGTTCAAGACTTGCACTTGGGATAAGGTCACTACAGTGCAAGAATTCTGTTGGCCTCTAGAAACTTTATGCCCATCATTTAGTTCCCAGACATAGTCTGAACACCACTCATTCTGACCTACTTTCAGATGTCTGGATTTCTTACTTTCTTCCTAGTGTGACATCTCTAAAAATGCTGTCTTCTTTGACTGAGATGGCCATTCCTTCTCTATGTCAAAGAATTTTCTCTTTCCAGGTCCTACAGCAAGGTCTATTTAACTTTCAATGAAGATTATTAGCATCTCCCAATGGCAATTATATATTTGACCACAGTAGAATAAGAATAAGATCTTAATCAACTATCCTATGTCTAATAAACCACTGGTGCTATATAAAATATTACATAAGAATGTAAAGAAATAGGATATACCCACAGTAATATTGTTTCATTATTGAGTAAATATTACAAGGGGAATCCAAGTGTTACTGGGATTTAGAAAAGATGAGCACACATTTTGGAGATGATTTCTTTTGATGTTATTCTATCTAAACATTTACAAATTGTATTGGCCAAAGCACCTTTAACCCAGAAAGGTATCTTTCAGCTTTCTCTTGAGTGATTGACCAAGAACCAAATTGCCTGATCTTACTTCTCAACTGAGCCAAAAAAGCTTCACTTCTTTCTTGAGGTTTAAAGCAAGTCTGAAAGTCACAGATGTTTTCTTTTGGAATGATTACATATTGTGGCATTAACAGGTATTCTCAAGGGGATTATTCACTTTGGAGGAAATTGGTTGATAAGAAATTAATCCTTTTAGTTTCTAGCCACCCTTACCCTTTAGTGACTAAAATGAGATAGTGATTCTCCATTTCATGGTCAAATACAAAGGTAAGGTGTCTCCAGATGGCACACACTGTCAGGCACACTCATTACTCTTTCTCCTTTGCTTTTAGTTAAATTGCACAGAGAGTACCCTAGAAAATTACTACATAGCACCATGATCTTTAAGACTGGCTCAGCATTCTATGTTAATTAAAATATGTTAATATCTTGTAGTAAGAATTCTTGGTTTTGAATGAGAAGAAAAGGGCATAAAGTGTAATATCTACAAGACCTTAAAATACCTGTGAATTCAAATGACATATTAACTACATTTCTTTACTATTGAAGATGTGTTATATTGCTGGCCTTCAATTGCTTTCAACTTCTGCCTCAATCTTGGTTTATTTTCAGATGAACTAAATCTACTTCTTCAAGATTCAAGTGTTCACGGTACGAGGTAAATTAACTCTTCCAGTGCTCAGAGGCACCAATTAATGCCCCAGAGGAGGTAAATTACTAAATGGTACCCTGCTGCTCTGGAAGACTGAAATTGCCTCAAATGGATTTGTGGCTCCATGGCAGAGACTAGATTACTCTCAATGCTCTGTAGGACAGTTCCCTTCTTGAATGAGGAATTGGATTTGATCTGATCATCAAACTAAGGGATCAGAAACAGAAGATATAATAGTCATGATTATACAATCACATAAATGCCTGTAACCAAAATTCAAATGATGGTGAAAAAAATATAACACAGAACAGACTCTCAAAATAGATACATAAAGTCAGAGAGGACACACTCGCATATTTTTAGACAATTTCATTTCCTTTTTAATTTCCACATGATGTAATTTATGGGTGGAAAGGGTTAAGTTAATTTTTTTCTATTCCGAGTAGTTTTATGGGAAAAACATAGAATTACATCCTTCCAATGTGTGGTTGTGCAGCAGTTTAAAGGACCATACCATTTCCTGTTGTTTCTTTAGTCCTAAAGATACTGGTCCTCCTTTGATTCATGAAAATTCTCTTCTGGCATGCCTTAACTGTTTCTTTGATTCCACTTGTTGTGAGTGTAAGATCTGACTGCATTTAAAAGCCTTTTCTTGACTAATCAAGTCAGAAATAGTACTATAAAAGGAAGTAAAAGAAGGTTCTTTTCCTTACCTGCATTCCTTCTTTACAGGATCTTAAGTTCCTGTTGAGAACAAAATACAGCATATACCAGCTAGAAACAAAAATGTATACTGGTCTCCTTGCTCTCTACATTCAGGCAGTTAGTATCAAGACTAAACCATAACTGAATTACCGTGTTCTGTGAAAAAAGCAACCCTGTATTCAAGGGAAACAGTATAAGATAGCGAGGCAGAATCCTAAGTGACCCCAAGTGTAGATAATGGAGAGACTGAGGGAAGCAGCAAAGAACACTAAAACAGTGTATTTCTAATAGGAAGAAACTCAGGAAGGAATGGTCATGCAAAACCAAGACGAAGAAGTGTTCTAATAAAGAATGAGATGGCATTCTGCTGAGTGCTGTTGAGCAGTATGGAAAATGACACAGAAGTCATTGCTGGATTACTTAGTAGGCAGTGTCCATGAAAGATATTTTACTAAGTAGTAAAACACAGTAGATGGTTCCTTTGAATTTTATATGAAGTGAAAACATAAAGCTGAAGTGGAATATTGAGTCAACAGAACACACCCACACACCCACACACACACTGTAAGGACAGAAAAAGAGACCACATGGGTATGCTGATAACAGGAAAGGGAGCCACTGAAGATGCAGAGGAGGAAATATGAAAATGACCATATATAGACATGGAGCAGATAAAATAAGGGAAAGTTCTAAGAAGAAATGGGACACTCAGCCTTTGATAGAGGAAGGACTTTTCTTGTTCAACATAGGAAAGAAACAATCTGTACAGAGGTGGGAAAGAATTTCGTCAGGTTCCTGCCCTAAAGTCTAGCAAGGCACTAATGAGAGAAATTTGAAACTGTTTATAATGAGCCACACTTGTGATAATCCTTTTGCATATGCTCACATCTCAGAATCAGTATTTTAAATTTTTAATTAGTAACCAATGGAACTCAGGCTGAGAGGAATCAAGTGACTCGCCCCAGATCACAAATATACTGATTACTAGAAGTGAAAACTGGTAGTAGTGTGCTTGGTTCTAAAGCTAAATGCAGAGCTAGATTTTTACTTTGTTCCTAGCAAGCAAGTAGTGAATTCCAAAGAGCGACTTCAGTCTTGACAATGTGTGCAGTCACTGCTGCCAGGACTCAGCTAAGACTCAAGTCTCTAGACCTCTAGTCCACTGGTCTTTCCATGAAATGTTTTGTCAATTGTTTTAGAGACAGGAGCTGTCCTATTATAAAATACATTACTATATTATTCATTGGAAATTTAGTGATACTAGGATAAGAAATTTATAATGGAAAATCATCACAATTCAATATATTGCTCACAATATACACATAAGCCAAATAGATCAATAGACTCTGTACAACTGCTGTTAATGGTATTAATGAGAAATATGATTATACAAAATTAGTGTTTAAATAATTCCCAAATCACTTATTAACTTTTAATCAGGATTCTAAGGTTGATTAAATATTAGGTATAAAGATACTAGATATAAATTTATGTAGATAGAAATATTATATGGTATATTATTTTGAAATTATATCTTAATTTTAAACCTCATATACTACAGAAGCATTTATAAAATGTTTAACTCTATCAGGAGTGTGCGTGTGCGTGGGAGTGTGCGTGTGCATGTGCATGTGCGTGTGTGTGTGTGTGTGTGTGTGTGTGTGTGTGTGCATGTGCCACAGTACCCACGTTGATTGCAGTCGGAGGACACCTTTCAGAATTGGGTTCTCTCTTTCAACCCTGTAGGCTTGTAAATTTTGTTATCTCGCTTGCACTTTCACTTGCTCCCTGGCCCACTACAGAGGTTTTGAATAAGAAATTTGATTTTTGTAGCATGAATCTTAGAAGGTCTTATTAATAAAATCAAACCTGAGCTGGGTATTGGGGTGAACACTGGAAGGTCAGAGAGACAGAATAAGCCACAGCTATCTCACCTTGCCGGATCCTCAGCTGGTCTTGTTTCCTCAGACTGGATGCCCCGAGCCCTCATCCAGAATGGGTCTCAGCTGAACTGCTGCTAGAAGCCTGAAAGCTTAACCAGCCACATGCTTCTCCAGGCCAAAGGCTTCTCCAGGCCAAAGGCCTGCTCAGGCCAAATGCCTCGAGTTTCTGGTCCTCACACCTTATATACCTTTCTGCTTTCTACCACCACTCCCTGGGATTGAAGGTGTGGCTTTCTGGGATTAAAGGTGTGTATCACCGTGCCTGACCATTTCCAATGTGGCCTTGAACTCACAGAGATCTAGAGGGATTTCTGTCTCTGGAATGCTAAGATTAAAGGCGTATGCTACCACTGCCTAACCTCTATGTTTAATATTGTGGCTGTCCTGTTCTCTGACCCCAGATAAGTTTATTAGCATACTCAATATTTTGGGGAACACAATACCCCCACAGATTTTCTTTTTATCTTATATTTTATGTTTATCTTTATAAGTAGGTAAAATGCACATATTAATGAGAAAGTATAACATTAGACACATATGCATATTGTCTACTGTATAAAACAGGTGACATGTATCTCCTAAAACAGTTTTTTTTTTCTTGATGGTATAACTTTAAAAATGCTTCATTTGTCTAGTGTTAGTGGAAATGGACACTGCATCCATGTCAACTCATTCCCCCTGCTATGCAACAGCATGCTGGAATATCTTATTTTGCCTTGGAACTTAGTCAGTCAGCCTCTCTGTGTTCACCTCTCCTCACCTCCTCTACTCCCTGCAGCCTCTGAAAAACACCATATAATTTCAAAATCCATGAGATCAGCATATGAGATTCTATGGAAGATATCTTGCTGCACCTAGATTAGTTCATTTAAAATAATGAGCCATGGTTCCATCCTTGTTGTCAATAAAATTTATTTTATTTTGTGGACACTTAATCTTCCATTGTGTGCATGCAGGTTTATATACATTTTGTGTGTTTATTCACAGGTGATGAATTTATTCAAGTGATGACCACTTTTCTTGTTTCCAGATGGTGGAAATCACACTGTAATGAACATGGGATTACAGACCTCTCTTTAGAGAATTGGTTTCATTTCTTTTGAATATATACTGACAAGTGGAGATGTTGGATTGTGTGATTATTATTTTATTTTATTTTTAAATTTGCAGAGCTTCTACACTTTTTGGCATAGAAGTTATACTAATGTATATTCTTATGACCTATGGTACATCAGTTTCCTTTTTATTCCCAATTTATTATCACTTATCTCCAGTCTTTGAAATAATATCCATTTGATTTGGATAATAAAACATTGTGTATTTGACTTATTAATTGAGAATTGATTATTGATGCTGGACATTTATTTCCATATGACAAATGTCTGCACAAGCCTCCTCACTGATCTTCAGTAAGTCATTTCTTGTTAGGTTTTGTTATTAAGGATTTTTGTTGTTGTCATTGTTCCTTATATATTCTGAATATCAACCCCTTATTGCAGTTAAAGAAAGTTTCTCAAACATTCATTTAACAAAATTTTATTACAATAGCAGTTGCAATTTTCAAAGGTTTATGTGTATTAAATATATCTTTGCAATGTTATGGAGACTCTTAATCTAACTTTTTAATAGAATGGCTGTCAAATTTACAAGCTAATGTAAATTTACTATAGAATGGCAAGGGAAAATTTTAGTTTCATATTATGAGGGAAGTATATGTCTTAAATTCAAACTTATGCTTTGTAATATATCTTCAGCCTGGTGCTATAAAAGTGATATCTGGAACAATTGTTTTCTTTTCCCTCCACCTGCCTAAAGCACCTCTATTCATATGCACGACTCTTTACAATAGCCTTGGCATGTTGTGGTTACCTGCCCCATTCAGACTTCAAACAGCTTAGTGCAGATGCAACTGCAAGGTACCTGAGCCCAGATCCTGCAGGTTTGTCTCCACCTAAGGTTTTCCATGGGACCTATAGCCTCAAGGCTCTGTCCTTTATAAGGCAGACAAGAGTGACAATTCAGTTGCAATGAGAGAACTCCTCTCTCCCCACTCATATCCCAGTTGTTCCCAAGTATTTCTCAAGACAACAGTCCCAGGTTCTAAGCACATGGGACCCATACAAAAATTGTCAATAACTGCATTTCTACCAGTAAGAAAGATAATGAATGAAGAATCTTGATGTTCATATCTAGGCATAAAGGTATGTTATTTTTATCAAAACATTTAATAATCATACTCATACAGAGTTGCATCAATTTTTCAACAATTTTAAGTTTGTCATTTTATTATATATGATTCTGTTTCTTAGATTTTTTGGATTTGATTAATTATACAAAAATGAAAAATGGGAAACATGAAATAGTACATGAGCTAGTTATGTTCTGTTGTTTAAGCCAATCAAAATTATTTGTAATTCATAATGTATTCTGATCACTCTTTGATATCTGATGTTATACATGAAGAAAAGTCAATCAGGTTGTTTATCAATTTAATTGCCTGGTGTTAACTTCAGTGGCCTGTTTTCATCAATTTTATACCTTCTGTTAAAAACATTTGAAAAATGCTTGCTTGAGTTGTGCTGTGAATAAGCACTAAGAATGAATTAGTCATCATTTGATGCTAGGTAAAAACTCCATTGTAGACATTTTTTTTATATTGAGTACCTATAGGTAATTCCCTATTGTATTAAATGAAAGAATTCTTATGGTCTACCTAAACAGGTATGTTGGTATCTATAGCAAAGGACATTTTATTTTGACTATTATTTTCTTCTCATAAATATTAGCTGAGTCCAACCCAAATGAGTAAGTTTAAAGGCAAATGATAGATAGATAGATAGATAGATAGATAAATAGATAGATAGATAGATAGATAGATGATAGATAGATGATATATATAATATATAACTATATATAAATATAGATATATAATATATACTTAAATGATGTGTAATATACAGATGATGATAGATGATACATACATATACACATATCCATACATATATGACAAATAAATAGTAGATTTCTCTCAATAGTTAGTGGACAGATTGATAAATAAAAAGATGCATAGATGACAGAGTTATTATCTTAGAGTTATTATTGCTGTGATAAACATCATGATTGTAAACAATTTGGAGAGGAAAGGGTTTCCTTTGCTTAAACTTCCATATCATAACTCATCACTGAGGATGTCTGGAGATGAAGCAGAAGCTCTGCAGGAGTGTCCCTTACTGGCTTGTTGCTCATGGATTGCTCATTCCTAGGGTTGACACTGTTCACAGTGTGTTTGATCCTCCCACATCAATAATCAGTCAAAAAATGACCCCAGGCTTGTTCATAGGCTAATCTGATAGGGACATTTTATCAATTGAAGTTACCTTCTTCCCAATGAATCAAGCCTACGTTAAGTTAACATAAAATTAGCTAGCACCTAGATGCATATGGATGGATATGAATAGATGGTTAGTAGATAAATAGGTGATTGATATATCATAAATGACATTGATGATTGATGGACAATAGTATGGTAGATAGATTTATAGCAAATAGATATATGAAAGATAAGTTAATGAAAGGGACATGGCAAATAAGAGACCAGAAGCAGAATGGTGCACACTGGGGCCTACTACACAGTCAGTTCCCTAATGTTCTGCAACAATGAGAACTTCAAACTGAGAATTTTGCATGGAATAATTTTAATCATATCATAAACATGTGTAATTTTCTTAAGAAATTAATTCATTTATTATTTTACAAAGCACATCTAAAAGTTATTCTCTGAAGTTAATAAGTTTTAAGTTAGTGATTAAAAAAATAACATGCCTAGGAGGGATAAATCACTGACTTAGAATTCATAGGCAAGGATTTTAACACATGTTTTTCTTTGGACAACACTAATTAAAATCAAAAGTACATATAACATTAAGAACTCAAAAAAAATCCATCTACAAAAGGCATGTTTGGCCTCAGACGACAGATCCAAGAAGACCAAAGGAATCAGAATTGTGTTTAAAATCAGTTTCTCCTGTTCCTGTGTTTTTATCTTGCCCATCCATCACAAACTCTGGCTGTCCTGGAGAAAGTGCTCATCATTTATTTATCTACAGAGACTGGCGCCTGAATTGATCTTCATTTCCATCATGCCCTGAATGAGAGAATCGTGAAAAGCAATTTGGGCCAAGACATACGCTTTCTCTGAAAGAGGAGTGTCAGTGCTTTGCAGTCATGCTACTCAGATCTACTTTTGCAGAATAACATAAAATTTCTAGGAAATTCCCCTCCATGTTCAGATAGATGCGGATATTCCATTCCCTTGTATTGAATCGTGAAAGGCAACCTGACCTAATTTCTCAATTGCAGCTTCCCTTGAAAGACTACAGTTAATTTCAAAAATACATAGTACATAAAAATAGCTGCTTTGAGAGCTATCAAATTTGAGTACAGTATGAGATCCATGGAAGCAAGCAGAATATTTCTCTATCTGCCAGCATTTTTTAAAAGGAGGTCACAAAAGATCTTCTTGTAGTCAAGTTAGCTAATCAATAATGACTAACATTCATGTGTGGTTACATTTTTGAAAGAACTATGTGCTGCTGATTTACATACCATCTAATTTCAACCTCATAAGCATGTCATAGAGTAACAGGTGCTGCTTACCTATAATCTCTGTCCTCAGGTCATGAATACCACAGCAGCTTGGGCTACAGAAAGCGGTCTTGTTTCGACCAAAATATGCCCTAATATAATTAGAATTAAACCTATTTATGTTGAATTTCCTCTTGTAAATTGTGAATGGCAGAGCCAATACAGACATACATTTAATTTGATCCCTTTCTGATTCAGAAAACAAACAAACAAACATGTAACCCTTCATTGTCCTCATGTTTCAAAAATTTGTTTCTTTATAGAACTTAAACAGCTATGCTTATCTCTCAGTACACTGTGGTGGAGAATAGAGCAACAGAGAAATATTTTCAGTTAGGGATTCTCCAGTCTGTAATGGAGATAAAACAAATGCACATGTCCATGGCAGAGCTCTGGGTCGTGGTTATAAGTGTAACATTCTACCAATTCCTTTCTAAATTTAGTCTTGTACGAAAAATTTCATAATTTGCTATCTATTTTCTTCAGTCAATACAGAATTCAATTTCCTTTCTCTCTCTGATCCAGAAAGCCACTACAATGTTTAAATTAAAATGTTTTTAGTATATCCTCTAGCTCTGTAGAAAGGAATATATAGATGACTCTTTTAGTAGAATTTTCTGATGAAGTAAACTGAATTTTTGTAAGCATGTGGCACAATATAAGCTAAATATTGGCTTGAAACAGAACTTTTAAAGAAATCAGACTCAGAACTTGTTGGCCAAAGTCCTCTGTTCCCACTTGAGACCATGTCCTTCTCTCACATGTGTGAGGAAAAAGCCTTTATGGTAGGGGAGGACTTTGTTTGCTGTCAATTTTCCTTTCATTTTGTTGTCAGTTCCATCCATAGGTTAGATGTATTTTTTTTTTTTGCAATCTCAGAGTGTCAATTTCCCCTTATCAACATGCATGTGATCTATAGTCAGGTCATTGGGCCTGGGAATATGGATGTAATCTGTCACATTATAAGTGTTTTAATTTAAACCCATATCTTTCTGTATCCATTGTTTTCTTTGTAATCAAAATCTAGGATAATAAAAATAGAGTGCCAAGAAAGTGTAAGTGCCCAATCAGATTCAGAATAAGAAATATACACACAGGTATACATATATTTGTATGTATATATGTATATATGCATGTATTTGTGCTTGTCAGTGTGTGTGCACACCTGTGAGCATTTGTGCACTCAACAAAAAGTATCTCTTAGAAAATATACACAATGATATCAAAGAATTAGCAGATGAAGTAAAAAAAATAAAAATAAAATAAAAAACAAAAAACTGATTGTTCCTGGAGGGTCTAGTGTTCAGAGCTGGCCCTGTTATTTTCTGTCTCTTTGATTATAAGAAGTATACTATACATCGTTTTCGTCATGCACAATAAGAGCTTCCCTTGCCATTAAGAGCTGCTGCCTCAATCCAAATGAAATAACAATTTATATTAGAGAGCTGAAGATCTGTATAAGACTACACATCACTGCTGTGAGATGACATTGCCTTTCTTGGGACAGATGTCAACTAGTGGCACTTCAATCTTCATACACAAACCATCTTCTTATCTGAATATTGTCTGCAAATGATAGGTAATTATTTAAAAATTTTAAATTTTATATTAAGCAACCATTGTGAATTTGCTCATAAGATGTAATAAGATAGGTGCTCTGTGTAGATAATCATATACTGTAACTACCATTATGAGTTTATAATCTAGCTTCGTCCTTTTCTGGTGTGCATTTGAGATTTTGTCCATGTGTCTTTTTACATCATCACCTATGAAACAAGGAGTTAAATGGTGTTGTGATGGTAAAAAGAGTTCTTGCTGGTTTTGCTGACTTATGCAGCTTTGAATTTACCTAGAACAAGAATTGCTCTGCCCAGGGAATCATCAGGAAACATCAAGTTCATTGCTTCAAAATTCTTCAAAAGAGAAAGCATAACTATTGTCTCAATCAGGTACATTCTTGCAAGTTTCAAAATACGCTCAATTGTACTGTTAGAGTAAGCTAAGCATTCTGAATGTTTAGTGAACTGAATTAAGACATTAAAATTAAATATTTAATTTTTTAAAATACCCTTGGAATAATAACCTAGATCATATTGGAAAGAGTTTTCTCTGAATTTCAAATTTTCCTAATGTAAAGATATTTGTAAGTGTATCTCTTCTATAGAAAAACTTCCAGTACCATCAACAATTGCTCTGCCCCTTGAAATGTTAAAATGCTATGCTGTCATCACTAAATTCATAGTACAACATTCTCATTTTGTTGGAGTTGGCTTATTCTGCCTCTTACTAGTATATAGACATTGTGGAACATGTTTTTATTCGTTTTTTTTTTTCTGAATCAGTCTTACTCTTGGCCATATTATAGTTTCCAATTTTAAATTTTCTTTGCACTGATTTTACTTTATTAGCACTGTTTTCATGTGTGCCTGTGTGCATATATGCACATCAAGAATACAATAAGGAATCTGTCCATTAACTGTGGATGCTGGGGAATCCAGTTCCCACTGAGCCACAGCGGAACTGTTCTTGGTTCCCTTTTCGTTGCTGCGATAACACAATTGGACCAAAAGCAACTTGGAGAGGAAAACTTTTATGTGGCCCATACTTAAGGAGGTCAGGACAGAATTAGTTGGGAATTGAAGCAGAAACCAGAGAGGAATGCTGCCTACTGGGTTGCTTGATGGATCAAGGTCAGCTAGCTTTCTCACAGAGCCCAAGCCTCCTTGACTAGAAACAGTGCTGAAGAGGATGGGCTGGGCCCTCCATATCAACTAGCAATCAAGACAAAACCCTATAGACATGCCCACCAGCCAAGCTGAGATGGAAAATTCTTCAGTTGAGGTCTGTCTTCCCGAGTGTCAAGCCAACAACAAAAACTTAGTAGAACATCAGCCTTCTATGACTTAGGAATGTTACAATTTCAACGTGAATTTTAATAAAAATATGCTTATCTCCAAAGCAACATGAAAGTAAGAGAAACATAAAAATCCATAAAATAGTTGTCCAGTGTTTGTATGAAAGACTCATTCAATAAAACGTAAAGCAAATCCATAATAGGATATTATCAAAATGCAATAAGCCTCTTGTTTTTCATATGCACCTCAGTATAAATGTAAGATTTATTTATTTAATTCTAGCAATTTTTATGTTCATTTTGAAACATAAAAATTTAACTTTACTCTAGATAATATTTTGCTTAATGACATTACAGTACTGAATATTGTCTGCAAATGATAGGTAATTATTTAAAAATTTTAAATTTTATATTAAGCAACCATTGTGAATTTGCTTATAAGATGCAATAAGGATTCCTCAGCTCTCACGGGTGCCCTAAGTAGATAATCATATACTGTAATTGTCATTATGAGTTTATAATCTAGCTTCCTCCTTTTCTGGTGTGTGTTTGAGATTTTGTCCATGTGTCTTTTTACATCATCACTTATGAAACAAGGAGTTAAATGGAGTTGTGATGGTAAAAAGAGTTCTTAATAGAATTGCTTTGGCTGAATTGCAACATACAATGATAATGTTGCTATAACACACACATAAACACATAAGTAAACACACATACCATACACACAGATTCACACACATGCATACACATACATACATGCACATATAAGCATACACATATATAAACACAAATATATGCAGATACAAAGACAATACACACATGTGCATACACACATATAAACACACATATACCCATGCATACACACATACACAAACATACATATACATGCATATGTACATGTACGCACATACAAACACACAAATGTGTGAACACATATTCACATATAAACACATGCATACACATACGTACACACATATACACATGTGTATATACACCTATCCAATTTCATTTGTGTTAAGTAATTTTCATGGTAGCGTGTATAATTTTGACTTTTCATATATTTTTGAAACGAAGTATTCTCTGCATAAATATTTGCTGTATGTCATTGTCCTAATCAACAAAGTCAGAGGTATATAGTGATAACTTTAAATAATATGCTCTGTATTACAGAGACATTAGTAAAGGATAAAAGCTGTGGACAGAGCAGGTCAAAAGAATAGATTCAAAAATCATCTTAACTATTAAAAAAAAAACATTTGTAGTGCTGAAAAGATTCTTACGGTATGTTTAAAGCACCTGTGGGACAAGTATGAAGAGCAGAGTTCAAGTGTTAAACACTATCATAACTGTTAGGTGAGTGTGGGGCCCGACTGTGATATAGGATCATGAGGAGAAGATGATGGGATTCCCAGAACAAAATGGGCAGCTAATCAGCAAGCTCTAGGTTCAAGGAGCATTCCTGTATGTATGTATATATTCAGGCACATACACACATACACATAAATTAAAATAATCTTGTAGGACTCAATTACCTTTTGTGTTGTTTTATGTACAACCTTTTCTTTATTTACATGAGCAAACAGAACTCAATTCAAGCCCTCACTATATTGTAGAAGCAACTGAATCTAATATTTAGTTCTAGCACAGGAATATCAGTTTCATCCCCCTAAACTGTTACCCTAAGATGAGATGATGAGAAAACAAAGATTCTAAACTTTATCATTATTTTTATTTTTTTTTTTGGTAACATGAACCACTCCGACCTGGCTTTGTTTTATTATTACATTCTTTATTTATTTTACATACTGACACAAAGTAAGTTTCCCCTCCCTCCTCTCCTCCTGGTCCCTCCCCCTTGCCTGCCATCTACCTCCTCCTCATCCACTTCTCTTCAGTCTCTGTTCAGAAAGGGGCAGGCATGGGAGCAACCTAGGCCCTCTGCATGTATGTGACAGTTGCATAGCTTGGTCTGTTTGTGGGGCTCCTAGCAGTGGGATCAGGTCCTGTCCCTGGTGCAGGAGCTAGCTTTTGGGAACCTATTCCCAATGCTGGGTTGTCTCGTCCAGCGTTGATGAAGGGAATGTAGCTTGGTGTTACCTCAACTTGATGTGCCAAGGTTTGTTGACACCCTTTGGAGGCCTGTCCCTTTCTAAACTCTATTATTTATGATTCTTCAATAACTCCAGAGGAAGATGGAGTATAAACATTAGTGATATGCAATTGCATAGAGTCTATGTGGGATGCTCAAAAGAGAACTTGCCCCCTTGCTCCAATTCAGAAATACAGCAAATATTGAAAGATGCTTCTTGGGGTAGGTAGACCCTAAACAGAGAGGGAGCATCAATTAGAGGTTTTTAAGAATTTCTACAAATCTCAAGACAACTCACAGGCACTTAGCAAGATCCTTGTGTGTGTCAACATGTTTTCATGTGATTTTCTTGTACCTCATCCTCAGCATTTCATGCATTGTTAAGATCTTGAAAAGCTCTTTAGACCTTAAGGGAGAGGCATAATCAGAAAAAAAACCTAAAATGCACATGCATACATGTGTTTTGGCAGAATGATACAAGACCTAGGTTCTGTTCTTCGTGAAATTATATACTTATAAAAACAGAATGCAGGATGGGCGTTGGTGGCACACGCCTTTAATCCCAGCACTCGGGAGGCAGAGGCAGGCGGATCTCTGTGAGTTCGAGGCCAGCCTGGGCTACCAAGTGAGCTCCAGGAAAGGCACAAAGCTACACAGAGAAACCCTGTCTCGAAAAACAAAAACAACAACAACAAAAAAAAAACAGAATGATTTACCAAAGCAAATAATAATTTCTTCCAACATCTTTCTAGTAAAGTGATCTCTCAAAAAGTAGACCAAAATGATAAAGAGATGTAATACAAGAAAAGAAAAGAAAAAAAAAAACAGTGAGAAGCCTGGCATAGGAGTCAGCATATAGAAAGTTCGAAGTTGAAGGCAAGAATCAGAAGACGGGGTGGAAATGGTAATCAAAACTTACTAGTATTATACAGAAAATATCATGAGGAGCTACAGTAGTGGCTCCCTGGTTAATAGTGCTTGTTGCCCTTGCTCAGGACTGGGATTCAGTTCCCAGAAGCCACATGAAGTCTCACAACCACCTCTAACTCTGGTTTCAGAGTTGTCCTCTTCTAGATTCAGTAGGCACCAGACACACCACTCTGCAATTCATAAATACATGCAGGCACACACATATGCCTAAAATAAATTGTTTTAAAATAAGATATCTCCAAATGGAGCTGTCTAGAGATTTACAACTTGACTCGTTCAATTTCACACAAGAAGAAAAGGAAGATGAAAGGCGCTTTTAGAAGTAACGGGTCCTGCCAAGATGACCAGAGATTGTGTCAGAATCATGGTCCTGAAATACAAGAGCAAGCAGAGTGAGGTGCTCAAAGCTCTCAAGGAAAAGTTCTCAGCCACATCACCAAATGTGAGACGAGACTGAAGGTGTTTTCAATCAGGTCATTGGTTTATACACTCTCCTGTCTGAGAATCCATGCCGGCATCCATGCCATAACGGGTCTACAAATCATAAAGGGTGGTCAGTAAGAGGTGAAGTCACTACCTCTGGATAGCAAATGAAACATCCTTTTGTAGCTAGAGTTTTCCTGGACCTGCCTGCCCAAGGTCAGGACAAATCTCTCTTACCCGCCAGTCCCTCAGCCGCTCAGACCCAACCAAGGAAACACACAGAGACTTATATTTCTTATAAACTGTATGGCCATGGCAGGCTTATTGCTAACTGTTCTTACATCTTAAAATAACCCATTTCTATTAATCTGTAAGTTGCCACATGGCTTGTGGCTTACCTACATCTCACTTTTCATGGCGGCGGCTGGCAGTGTCTCCCTGCCTCCACCTTCCACTTCCCAGAATTCTCTTCTCTGCTTGTCTCACCTATACTTCTTGCCTGGCTACTGGCCAATCAGCCGTTTTATTTGTCAATCAATCATCCACAACACCCTTTTGTTTGTTTCTGTATTTAATCAAATTGTGCTTGTGATTATTCAAATATAATTATAAAGAAAATACTTTTGAATGTCAAAATAAACAAAAGGAATTAGTTTAAAATGTTTAAAAAACAAAAAGGGCAAATAACTTCCCAGCTTAGAACACTTGTGAGATATGTAGATTTTACCAGAAATCCACTCAAATATGAGCAACCTCGACAATCATTGAAGTATTTGTTATCTCCTCACAATCCTCACTGTCTCTCTTCACAGTCAAAAGATCAAATTACCCTGATTTTTTTTTCACACAAATACACTAAAAGCATTAAGAGCAGAGGATAACAGGGAAAATATTCACAAGAGGCCACATTATCATTAAAGATTGACTTTAGCTTTGAGGGGAAAGTTAAAAGCAGACTGTGTCCTTAGAAGACACATTTGATGTAGCTGAGTGGGTCACTGGTGTGTCCCTACCATTTCTAATTGATGCACACAATGGAAACTAATATTCTGGACTCCTTATCAGGGTCAGGGAGCATGTGGGAAATTAAATAATGGGTTTTAGCTTTTCCAAAAGCACATAAAATGATCAAATGGGCACATGTTTAAATCTATTTGGGAGCAGTGCTATCATTTGGATTAGAGTTGAGAAGAGTTCAGTTTGTGTGGTTTGAGTTTTTTTTAAAGGTCATTTCAGTAATATGATGATGCTCTGAAGAGAATGTAAGATTGAATGTGTACTATTCAACTCCAGAATCTATTTTACCTCTTGTGAATTTTATTTTATATCTTTATGCTGATATGCTAATTTCAAAAGGCCCTGAGCCAAGGCAAAATACATCAAATGGATTAGGTTTCAGTTATTATTTCAGCTCCTAACAAAAGTACATAGAGGGATGCCTTATATGTGTCTGCATAATTTTAAAAATTACTGTATAGTTTTTGCATCACACCAAGGTGCTGACAGAAAAAAATAGAACTCTTCTTAAAGCAATATAATTTCTTTAATTTGACATTCTTAGAATTAATACACAGACAGATAAATTTATTTTTATTGCGAGATTATCTACTAACAATTATCTCAACTATTAACCTAACTGTCCCATTCAGAGGAAGACAACAAGATTTCCCAATCTCCTACTTCTCAGTCATGAAGCAGGGTGCCCACACATAAACCCCAGAGGTGTTAGTAGAGACACAAGATCACAGCACAGCAACCCAGGCAGTGGCTATTGCCTTTTCCCCACATAGAAACATTCCATAGTTTCCTAAACAAGCTCTGGCAGAGAAGAGATTAGTGACCATACCTATGTAGCTACTAGCTGTGACACTAATTACTGTGATCGCCGATGTAGAATCTTGACTGAACCTGGGTTCATGTTCTTGGCTGTAAGATTAGAAATTATAGATATTTGTATCTCATTCCAAAATTTGTGGTTCTGTTGCTTGAAAAGCAGCCATTTGAAATATCTCCTTAAGCTAATTCTCATGGGTTTAAGAGGCACTATGCTGGATGTTGATGATGGTAATAATAATGATGGTAATAATAACACTGATGATGATGATAAACTAATACCATCATGGCAGCAGCATTCACTTTCTGCTATGCTATTGAACTTTAAATCTACCAACTTACACATCATTACAGAATTTCCTTGAAGAAGAAAATGGTTTTACAGTAAAAATGAGGTAATTGAAATACAGAAAAACAGAAGACATGTAATTGTCTTGGTATCAGTCAATTTATACACTTTGAAGCCAATATGTAAACCAAGCAAAAGTGATTTTGAGCATTTAGGCATTGACTTATTCTGGCAGTGCCCATGCATCAGGGAGCTGTAAATGTAGTTGTAAATGTTTAATGCCATTTCAAAATTATCCCTTTTGTATTTCCATGCCCATGACCAAAATATCTGAGAGAAAATAAGGCTCACAGCTTCTAAGAGTTCAATGTAGACTGTGTAGCTTGTGGTGGTATTGTGTTCCCCAAAATATTGTGCATGCTAATAAACTTAACTGGGGTCAGAGAAGAGAACAGCCACAATATTAAACATAGAGGATAGGCAGTGGTAGCACACGCCTTTAATCCTAGCATTCCAGAGGCAGAAAACCCTCTGGATCTCTGTGAGTTCAAGGCCACATTGGAAACAGCCAGGCATGGTGACTCACACCTTTAATCCCAGAAAGTGAGCCTTTAATACCAGGGAGTGATGGCAGAGAGCAGAAAGATATATAAGGCATGAGGACCAGAAAGTAGAAGCATTTGGCTGGTTAAACTTTTAGGCTTTGAGCAGCACAGTTCAGCTGAGTTCCATTTGGATGAGGACATAGAAGCTTCCAGTCTGAGGAAACAGGATCAGCTGAGGATCTGGCAAGGTGAGGTAGCTGTGGCTTATTCTGCTTCTCTGATCTTCCAGTATTCACCCCAATAACTGGCACCAGGTTTGTTTTTATTAATAAAACCTGTTAAGATTCATGCTACAGTCTCGAAAAACCAAAAAAAAAAAAAAAAAAGATTCATGCTACAGTAGCTCCTTGTTGTGGGGAGAGCATCATGATGGTCAGGGATGTACTTCATGTTATAATGAACAGGAAATATTTAAAGCAGAATAGAATCCAGGATATGTTTCCAATGGCCTAATTCCTCTCAACAGGTTCTGTCTTCTGTTGTTCCAGCATATTCTAATAGTTTATTAAGAATCTGAATTTATCCATGTGTTAATCCATTCATAATGACAGAAACATCTTGATATAATCGGCTACACAGCTACATTTCAGATTTGTGATATACTCGTCTCTTATTCCATTCTCAATTCTACCAAGTTGATGGTAGCGATCATATATTTCAAGTGAAAGGAAACCGAGGGTTCAAATATGGCAGATATGACAGTAAATATTGTGAAGATGAAACAAGTGTAATGTCCTCAGTGCAATCCTTTCAGGAATTCAGGAACACAAAGGCTAAAGAGGGAAATACAATTGGAGTGATGCGATATCAACACATGGACCAGTAGTGTTCTATACACAGCACCAGAGCTACTAACATGTGCCCTGTTCTTGATGAGGATCTCTCCTACTTTTGTCTGTACCCCCATAGTGAAGAGAGCATAGCAAAGGCTATTGGGGTCCAGCCCCTCCATAGTCCTCTCCCAGGGTCTCTGGAAGAATCTACAACCAGCGGATAATCTAATTTTAGACGATATCAAATGAATATATGTACACTAAACTTTTTAATCCATATGCTTTATTCTTCTGAGTCAGGTCTCTTTCTACACAGCTTGTATTCTGATTTCTCTCCACATTTTTCTGCTGTTCCATCTAAGTGCTATCTTAATTCCTTCATCTAGTTCTGTTCCATCTAGGATCTCATCCATCTAGTTCTTTCCCATCTCCTTCTTTCTCCTTTTGTTCTAACTCATCTTGTTCTTCCCCACCTGGCTCTTCCTCATCTTCCATCTTGTCGTTCTAATTCTCTCTTCTAGTCCTCCAACGTAGTCCTTCCAAGTGTCTGAGGTTTACAGTTATACACCCATGCAATAGCAATGCTCTGGCTGAGGCAAGGTCACCAGGCTTGAATTGCCTCAGGGTCAAAAGGAGGGGCAATAAGAGCCACACAAAAGAGCAGTAATTGTCAGCCATCATCTTGGCCGCCTGAACATAATTACAGAAAGGCATGAAAATAGGGGTCGCCGGGCGGTGGTGGCGCACGCCTTTAATCCCAGCACTCGGGAGGCAGAGCCAGGCAGATCTCTGTGAGTTCGAGGCCAGCCTGGGCTACCAAGTGAGTTCCAGGAAAGGCACAAAGCTACACAGAGAAACCCTGTCTCGAAAAACCAAAAAAAAAAAAAAAAATAAAAAAAAAAAAAAAGAAAAGAAAAAGAAAATAGGTGTCTTGACTGTGTCTGTTAGCACAGTTGGAGAAAGTTATACAAATACTTTAATTGTATAGGGGAAATTGTACCCAATGAATGATGGAAAAGCTACAATAGCATGCGAGAAATTCATAGAAGGAAATGGCTAATATTCAAAACCCAATATCACCAAGATTCCTTAAGCCCTGGTTTTATCCTATGGAAAGCCCTTGGCTTCTTCTAGGTATTAGCTTTTGCCATAGTCAGCTGAACTCCTACTTCATATTTCTGTGGCTCCCAGCTAGAGCATAGAGCACGTGTATTGGCTTATGAGGAGAGTCCAATTGTAAATTCTATAAATTTCCTGGTTAGATCAACGAAAGGAGGGAGTATGTCAGGGAGCAAGCTGAGGGTCAGGTCTAGGATAGCTGCCATTCTCATTTTAATGGCAACCCAAGTTAAAAATAGTAACTTCAGAGATCAGGTAAAATAATTAATCATGAGGAAATAAATAATTGTATTCTGATAAAGCTCAAAATTCCTTCATTTCTTGGAGATTTGGATGAATGACAGCTCCTTCTTATTCTTAGAATCTCTAGGGGATTTCATCGACAAATAAAAACTGTAGAGCTTATATTTTGTTTGTGGAGCTGTAACAAAAGATTAAACAAAAAACAAGACAAGAAGACATTTGGGTTTACAGTTTCAGAGGATTTGAACCATGGCGGCTTGAGTCCTTATAAAAGGGGAGAGTACACTGGTGGCCAGGAGCCTGTGGCTGGAGAGATTTGTTCACTGTGGGGTTGACTAGGAAAGAGGGAAAAAGAGAAAGGCTGGGACGCTGGCACAGGCTTGTTTTCTCGCCTCTCCCCCGTATTTTCTGTGGATTTCCATCCTTTGGGATGATGCTACCAAACTTTAGTGTACATCTTTCCTCCTTAGGGGCACACCCAGGTGTGGGCTGTACCTAGCTCCTAGATCATTATAAATAAATGGCACTATCAATCAAGTTTTACTGGCTCTCAGAACCAGCTATCACAAAAGCTGACCCTGGTCCTTCGCCACAGCACTGAGAGGCTTTTCTCTCAGTGTTAAGGAGGTAAAAAACAAAAATAAAAACTGCAAGTGCAATTTTTTCTGGATAGCACTTCCTTCACAGATAACTCTGCTACTTTTCTATATTTGGGACAGTAATTCTATAATTTCGCACACATCTTGATGCCTTAAATAAGTCACAGAAATAAAATGGGGAGTCAGCGTGAGGAGGGGAAACACTTTCATAACAAGCTTTCTTGGAGCTTTCAGATGTAGCTAAACATTTGTTTCCTAGTGAATAATCCACACTTAAGGAGCCCGAAGTTATAAATATGAGATGCTTTAAATTATTCACATGCATTCAGTGAGTCTTTTATTATATTTTATTGTTCTAGAACAAGAAAATGCTGCATCTTTTCTTTTTCAGGTGGCTGAAAAGTAGCTGAACATGTTGAACTTAATGTGCTTTCTGAGAATGCTGACTTCTTGAATGAGAATGAAAACCACTAAATTTCTGCTTAGAAACTGTTGGATTCAATCAGTCTTGTAACGATTTTGCTTTTTAAGTGAGCATATTCCTGTAAGACCAGAGAAAAATACCCTCACTTTGCCTATTGCTGCCATAAAAAGTAATGGTGCAGTACTTAATTACTGTGCGGTATGGCTTTTTATTTGAGTATTTTAAAGTATTAGTACAAATATCATAGATCATATTTCTGCAAAAGGCTTAAGTAGAAATGAGGCAAATGTATCTGTTACATTGGGGTTACAGACTAGAAATGCTGTTTTTCCTAAAACTAATTTATATCTGCATGGCTAAAAAGTAGAAGTTGAACGAAATTACTCTTACAAGTATCTCTGGTTTTACTATTTTGGGCTCAATTAGAGAGACTTCTTAGAAAGCAGTTGCTCCTATTGTAACCTTTGTTAAAACTCTCCAGCATGCTCAATAATGGAGGATGTTTTTCAACGTGTTTCTTCAGTTTGTCATTTTCTACTCCCCACTCTTCTCTCTATGGATGCCACAAAGACCAACAGTGCCAACACTGTTCTTCACTTGTGTCATTTCTCATCATATTAAACCACACTATTTGTGGTGGAATTTGTATTAGTATTAACATTATAAGAAAAATAGGAATGCTATGCTTCCATCCACACTCTGATAAGCATTCAGGCTCACGCCATACCTTTCCTATTGTGACAGGGCTTCAATAATCATGGTATACAGGTGTCCCTGTTGTATGTTGACTTACAGCTTTCAGTTCCATCCTTGAAGTGATAATATAGGTTGATCATGTGGTAATTCTATTTCTAACTTCATAAGGAAACCCCATACTGCTTTCCAACTGGCTGTACTTGTTTTCATGCTCAGTAGCTGCATGTGAAGGTTCCCCTTCCCCTCTCATCTTTGCCTGAATTTGTTTTTTTGATGAAATTATGTTTCCACAGGAAAATGAGTGAGACTAGGAATTATCCTGGTAAGTAAAACAAGGCAGACTCAGCAATGTAAATATCCCATGATTACTCTCTTATATGGAATCTTATTTAAATGTGGAGTTAAAGCAGAAGGGCCCTTATTGGGACCGGCAAGAAGTGGATGGGCAAGAGACTGACGGAGTCACATGAGTATAATCAAAATATGTGATATACACCTATGGACATAACAATGGAATTTACAATCTACCATTCATATAGACTGATAAGTTTCCTCATGACATAAAACTCCTTATGTTCCCTGGTATTCATATTACTTTTTTAAAGATGGTACTTTTATTTCATTATTTATTTGTTTTAATATAAAAATTTGGCATTAGCCATTTTATGCAAAAATAAAATGTACTAAAAGTAAATGCTTATGTGGCATGATACACCCACACACAAAAAAAATTAACATTTTTTCTTCAAGGTAATCAGTCAGAAAGCAGTGTTTTTCCTTCTCCAAAACAATTCTACCTTGTCAGCCATTTGAGGAGTGATGTCCCCATCTTGAGGAAGAGGGAGATATTCCCAAAGTTCACAGTGGCTCAAGGCCAAGGGAAGTGTCTCTGGCAAGGTCACTCCTCACTGGTGCTCAGTCACGGTATGCTGCTAAGGTCTCTGAGCCACCAACCAGTGTGCCACAAACTGAGACTGGAATGGCCCCACACATTGTGAATGCTCTTTTCTTTACTCTCCTCAAATTACCTGTGATGAGGTCAAATCTAATAGGATTTTGTTGTTAGTTTTAAAAATAAGTCCATACACAAAAGGAATAAAGATATCTTTGAAACATTGCCAAGACGGCATCGTAACAGTAAGCACAAGACATGAGTTTCTTGGTTTAAATGAATCAGTTACGTGCCCTATTGAAGGGATACCTTGTACAGAGTCCTTGCTCTGCCTCTTATCCTGGGGTGTGATACTCACTTCAACTTTCTGTCTCTCTCTACTGGTTTTTGCAATTTAAGGAGGATAATACCTACTTCACGGGGCTTTTTACGAGGAATTAAATGAGTTGATATTTTATAATGCATAGAATAGTACACAGTGTATACATGTTTACACAAACATTTGTCAAATAGTTAAGTTTTGGACATCGGAGCTTTATGAGAACAAGCCGTTTATGAAAGTTTAAAGAGATTCATTAACTAAAGGTAGACCTTAGAGAAGTGCAGAGGAAAGCAACTTGAAAAAAATTCGTTATTTTGGGGGAAAAAATCCCAGGGATAAAGAATGAACAAAATTGCAGTTCAGACCTCTCTATGCTTCAGTCTCCCTGTAGAAACAGCAAATTAAATAGCTCTTTGCACGGCAACCTACTTTCACCAAATCTTAAGATGTCAGAAGAGAATCCACAGTACCTCCTTTTGTCTACACACAAAAGATACAGTGAAGAAGGCAGAAGGGTGGAAGTGGCCCAAGCATAGCTCCCCAGCTCACAGGTAGAGGCATGACCCTTAGGAAAGGGAAGAGAGGTATCAGGGCCTTCAGCTGGAAACTGTCTATGAGGGCCACCGTGGTGAAATACTGGCTGTCCTCAGTCCTACCACCTCTACCACTGGGCCAGTCCACTAGGGCTGTCAGGCTAGGGAAATGACAGCAGCCACCACCCATCCCTCAACTTCTGGCAGAAGGCAGGTGGGAAGACACCCTGCTCTGGGTAGTATTGTGCAGATATTAGTATAGGGTTTTGTTTCAGCCCAGTGCTTGGCCCCCTGAGTTGAGATCCAGTACCTAGTAGAAATTGAATGCTTAGACTGGGGCTAGAGGTAACAGAAACGATCTCTAGTCAGGTCTGGAATGAGACTGAGACCATGCATCTACAGAACAGACTCATTTTGGCCTGGATCATAACCTGCTTGGGGCATACCTGCCCTCCTTCTAAAACTAAGCATGGTCTTGTGGCTATAAGGCAGGTGTGACCCAGTTTTAACTACTAAATACTGTTCATACCCACCCATCCCACAGCCTAGGAAGCATAGCTCTACACAGGCAGATATTCACAGCCTTCAAAATGACTCAACCTAAGGCAGAGATGTGAACCCTTGTAGATAGACACCTGCTTCACCCTGCTTCACTGCCTTCCAGCTTGAGAACCAGGGCTTTCCTGGGACAGCAGGTCCATCATTCTAAGAAACTCAGGTAAGACCTAGCTTAGCATCAGTTTGCAGCCTGAGAATTGTCTTTATCGGCCTTCTCCCAATCTCAGTAAGCATGGTGCAGTGTGAGATGCCATTTACTTGGGATAGAACACAGCAAAAAGTCCTAGATGTTAGCCTACGACTCGGTGCTTAGCAGCTGAAACCTGAACCGAGGCAGAGCCTCATTTCCCTCATCTCCCAAGCTGCTGTGGAGAAGATCCTCTAGAATAGGCCTAGTGCCAAAGGATGACCCCAGTCTATCAGAATTGTGTTCCATCTAGAATCACATAACCACATAGGGCTGATTGTAGTGGTCTTTGGCATGAACCTGCCCCAGTAATAAATTGCCCATAACAGGGGACACTATTCTCTTATCAGATGATCATCTAAGTCAGTAGCTCTCAAACTTCCTAAAGCTGTGACCCTTTAATACAGTTCCTCATGTTGTCGTGACGCCCTAACCATTAAATAATTTTGTAACTGCTTCATTACTAGAATTTTGCTACTGTTATGAATCATAATGTAAATATCTGATATGTGACCCACAGGTTGAAAACTGCTGATCTAAGTCTTGGCGAACTCTGGGTTTGAGTGTGAAATGGCTTATTGATATTAATAGCATAGGTGTGACACAAAACCCTGGGGAGACTGACCAGCACCTGACTTTGTCCTGCAGGGCTTGTACAAGTGAACATTCAGGCTCCATGGAGAGGCTGGTGGAGACTGGCTACTCTCTGCTGATTCTTCCCAAACAAACAACAGTAGTTTCTTTGGGTCAAACTTGAGCATAAATTCCCTTTCTAGTTCTGAAACACACAAGACTATTAATGAGGAAACCACTGTAGTGATGACAGACTCAGAAGAAACAAAAAAACAATGTATGATTTCTGTAAAGAAAAATAGTTGAGGAAACTAGACTGAATCTCACAACCAGATGATATTATAATCCAGCAAACTTTTAGAGCTTTCTCAGCACCCCAATATCAACTAAGGTGACTGGGTAGAAGTAAGGGTCAGAGAACTTTTAGGTAGGACATTTAAATCAGCTATTATAAGGAAACCCTGAATTTAAATTTTGACAGCAAAATTTGTCAATACTCAGACAGAAAATAAATAAAGGATTGCAACTTTTTAAAAAATCAAATTATTAGGCTGAGAATAATACTGAGTAAATTTACAAATATAGAAGGAGTCATCAAACAAATAACAAAGAGAAAGAACAATTAGTGAGCTTGAAACTAAGTTATCTGAAAATGTATAGTTAGGAGAGAAAAAATTGAAGAAAAAGGAAGAAACATTATGTAAATTTTAAGACAGCATTAAGAGAGCAAATATTGAAGTTATTAAAGTTCAAAAAGATAAAAAGAATGCCAAAAGAATAGAAAATTTATTAAAAGAAGTCAAGACAAATATTCAAGCCTAGAGAGGAACATAAATATCCAGATGTTGGGGAAGGCAAAGGTCAGCAGGCAGCAGGGTACCTCAAGGCATCTCCAATCAAGATCTCTAATTTGAAAGATGAGAAGAGGCTCCAGGCTATGAGAGAAACCAGATAACACATAGGCTTCTCCCAGGTGAGCTGATAACAGAAGTTTGGACAGATACCTTATAGGCCAAGAGAGAGTGACTTGGAATGTTCCTAGCACCGAAAGAAAAAGAAAGGAAAAAAAAGGAAAAAAAGAAAAGAAAATCCTTATCAAGAGAAAACACTGTCCTCTGCCAAGGATCCCTGTAGAAACAAAGGATTAACACAGCCATTCCTACATAAACAAAGTGAGAGACTGTATCTGCTCAAACCTTTTCTGCGCTAGATGCCTAAGGATGTGCTTCAAACTAAGAACGACATTAAGAAGTGTGTACCTTCTAAAGAGAAAAATCAGAGACTTACATACACTGACTGATTTGGTGAATCTGAGATCTATGAGTGGCTAAATGTTCCAAGCAATTTTAATACAATTATTAAAAAATTATGATATAAATATGCAAAGCTATTTAACATTACCTTCTTAATAAGCTTCATACATGTCATTAATAAGCAGCATTACATATTAAAAAGAAATTTTGTATCATAATCGTGGGCTGACTTTTAATTACATTTCTACTGCAAATTCGGTAGATGGAAACTTGGCTACTTTTCTCAATTTAGATATATTTGTTAAAAAATCATTTAAATGAGTTTGAATATCTCATGCTTTGTAATTGTGAGATGAAGTATTGTTTTAAATGGATCTGCTTTTCAGCATAACATAACCAAACCTGACCTGTCAAGTTGATAAGCTTCATATGCATCTTCAGCATGCTGATTTAGTTTGCTCTGTATCTGTATCCTTCAGTGGGTGTGTCACAGCATATGGCAGTTTTATTATTTTGGTGCTTTCATACTCTGTCAAAATGACTTTACCAATTTATGTTGCCACAAATAACATATAAGAGAGACTCCAGTATAAGAATAACATTTTTTGATTCCACATAAATGAGATCATGTGGTACCTGTTTTTGTGGCTGGTTTATTTCACCACAAAATCTTCCAGTTCTTATTGGCACAAGCAAAAGAATTTCATTATTTTTTATGGCAGAATATAATTTTGCTGTGTACATGCACTGTCATTTCTGTATTCCTTCATCAGTAGATAAGACAGTCAACTTGTTTCAGTTTCTCATCTACTGAGAAAGGGGCTGTGATAAATATGGGAGTAGATGTGTACAGAGTAGAATGTTGGTGATCAGAGACCAGGAGGAGCAATGTGGGGAATCCAGAGTGGAGAATTTTCTCAATGAGTGTACCTAATTACAATAAGAAGCAAGGTGTCCTGGTGTGCTGTTGCATAGCAGGGTGACCATAGAAAAAAATAATATGCTGAGCAATGCAAAACCACAGAAGGATGTTGATTATTTTCACCATAAAGAAATGATAGACATTTGAGACATATCTGTGTAATATGTTTATATAACATGTGTATTAAAGTAACATGTGTATACTTCATGGATATGTACTTCAATGTGTCAATTAATTAAATATACAAATACATTTTATAAATATATTGAAATTTTGGATTAAAAATTAACTCATTAAAAAATTTTACTTTTTAGGAGTGACAAGTTAAATTAACATATTCTGGTTTTTCTGTTCTTTAAGCTATTGTTTTTGCTTAAAAGTTTGATTATCTTAGATAAAGTGTTACCCTCCATTTTTTGAATAAGAGCACAGTATATAATTTGGAACATGACTTTCTTTTGATTTTTTGTTAATTTCTATGTACTAAAAGGTAAATAAATCATTCTGAGGAGTGTGAGCACATAGGCTTATATTATTAGCCTTAGCAGGGTATCGAGTAACATAACAAGCATTGTTTATTGAAGTTTCTTCTTTATTGGAAGATGGATAGCCTTTAACCTCAGTCTGTGAATTGTGGTGCTTAAGAAAGCTATGGCTCACCTTCAGATGGCTGAAGCAACTTGATAAAAGCAAAATCCTGAACATATGATGTCTCTTGCTGGGAAATATCAACAACAATCTTAGAAATCCATGAAGATTCTCCAGGACAATAAACAAGGGAATATATGAGGAAAAAAAGAACAAGACAAGCACAATACCTGAAGTTACCCATGCAAGCTCTTCTCATAACCATTAGCAGGGTGAACACCATTCTATTTCTGCCCTGTGTCAGAACAATGACTACACAAAAAACACTTCTACTTATTGAAATATCGAGCTCAGTGAAGCTCAAGATGCTAGGTGTGAAACATTTAATCAAGCAGTGCAGACACCCAGCATGTCCAGAAATAAGAAATATAAATCAAACCTGAAGGCTCAAAGTTCTGTGTGTTCAGCCCCTTCTGATTCCTCAAAGACAACATTTAGTTATTAATGGAATTACAAATTATGCTTGAACACATAGGCTTTCAAATCTCATTTCCTCCTGTAATTTCAAATATGCTCAGTAGCTGAAAATAATCGTACCTAAACTAGTAACTGCTCTCCCTAGTTCTTCTGAAATGGCTACTGTAGCACAGCCTATGATGAGTAGAAGGCCTCCTGTTTGCTTGTCACTAAGCAGCAGTCTGAATCCCTGTGCCAGATAATCAAGAATAATGGTCATTATTTTTTTAAAGAAAACATATTTATCAATCCTCTAGTCAACAAAAGATGCAAACTTTAAAAGCAAAGAGTCTGCTTTTGTCTTGTATATGACTCCTAAAAACTGTCATTGGTTCATTTGACTTTGTTAGTCACATTCCAATGTCCTCACAGAGAAAATCTCATCGTTGTTTACTTGACAGTCTGGAGGAGTCATTGGGACCAGACGTGATCCTCTCTATGTCTCTGTGTCTCTCTATCTGTCTCTGTTTCTCTCTTCTCTCCTGTGTGTCTGCTTGTGTCTGTCTCTGTCTCTTGTCTCTGTCTCTCCATCCCTCCCTCCTTCCTTCTCTTTGTGTCTGTCTCTAACTCAACAGGTTTGGGACAAGCATGATCCATAATTGCCCTCCAACATATTTCGTGAATTAGTGAACCTTAATTTTGTTGCCCCTGAACCAGGAATTCCAAACAGAACTTATTCATGATGTGCGCAGTAAGGAGAACTCAACCTTTCACTGATGTTACATATGTGGTGTCACTTACATATTAAGATGTTTTATTTCGATATGTCCATTGTCCTTCCAGGGCCAAAGCACATAGTGCTGCCAATGTCAACTGTTACTAACTTCTATTTCCTATACTCTTGTTGTGCTTCCGGGGTCAGATAATCCCAGCAGGGGTTGTCAACTGAATAAAGTTATCTTTCAATGATATTTCCACCCATGGAGAGCTTGGTGATGGGCTATTGATGTTCCCAGAATGATCTTGGTTTTAAACCTGATAACAAAAACTGAGGCAGCAAATCTACCACTAAAGGGATACAGAGCAGGGATATTTATAAGGCAGATAAAAAACAGTTCTGCAGTGAGTTTGTGGATTAATAACAATCATTGCAAAATAGAAACAAAAGCAAGGGGAAATGAGGTTAAAGATTAGTTATTTCTTCTCTGATTTGTTTGGTGAGATTGATGTGACCGACCCTCTTCTGCACACGGTAGATAACAGGTGTGATCTTCCATTCTCTATTCTCCTGCTGCTTCAGAGGCAGGTTTCTTTCTTTCTTTCTTTCTTTCTTTCTTTCTTTCTTTCTTTCTTTCTTTCTTTCTTTCTTTCTTTCTTTCTTTCTTTCTTTCTTTTTTTATTGGCACCTTACAGTTTTTCAGGGAACTTTATTTCTTCATCATAAAGTGTTAAAATTATTGAAATAGTCGAGAAATAAGTTTAAAAATATCTCAAAAAGTAAATTTAAAATATCTCAAAATTGTTCTTTCTGCTTCAAAAAAGGAAGGTTTTCTAAAATGCGTTCTTCATTGAGTTCCAGCCTGTGCTCCAGTGAACAAGTGCTCTACAGCAAGCTGTCACTGTATACAAGAACTTTAAAATAAAGACAGGGAACAAGGCACTTTCCAGGTAGTAAATGAGCTAATGATGTGTTTTTATTGAATTTCCATTTTTAGCAGCATATAATACATGGGGAATTTTACAATCAAACTTTGCAATAGACTTGCAGTTAGCCACAGCAGGCAGTGTTCTCGTCACTTCTCTGAAACTCATTTCCTGCTCTTAGGGCAAGAGTTTGATTTTCTTCAGTTGATTTTATTTGCATTTAACCTCATAATACAAACAATAATAATAATGCAAACTAGTATTTCTCAGTATATACATTTTATATGTTGCTTCTCTCGTCTTAGTTACCAGAGACTCCCTATTTGATATAACCCCTCTCTTTTTCTTTTCTATCATCAAACATGTCAACACTTTGGGTTAAATCAATACTCAAAATTCACATTATTTTTGTTGTGTAGCATCTATTTAGAGTTCAGCCAGGTAGCAATACTAATGTTTTCCAAAACTTTAGTAGAATCACACAACCTTCCTGAGACTAATCCAATTAATGATATCTCTAGCCTAGTCCATTATTTGCTTAAAAAAAACAAACAAAAAAACTAGTACATCTTTAAATTGCTTTGGTATCTTTCCCCAGGTTATGTAGTACTGGGTCAAGCCCCAGAGACAAGAAGGGTCATCCCTAAATACTGTTATGTTTCAAGACTCTAGCAGTTGAGAGTAGACGTCTCGAAGCCTCTCAAGTGACTCAGTCTACAGCTCAGTCTACAAAGCCAGCATCACAGAATTTTATAGAGGTTTGACTTCTTAAATTTTCCCATTCTTGACTTCATCTGCTGTTCCTCTGAATTAGCAGACCACAGATAATGATGAAATACTTCTAATAATTTGTCTTCTGGATAGGCTGAAGGACACATTCAGGAATTATCTGTTTCCCTCTTGCACCTTCCTTCCTGTTCATGAGAAGGCTCCTCGTGACTTACCTGGTATGTTCTAAACAGACTCGCTGCCTCCTAGGCACACTGTGAACTTAATTTTTCCATAAAGCCTTAAACATTTTGTTCTCATAGTTATATGTGATCTACAAGAAAATTCCAGTTTTGGTAGATCATTACACCAAATCTCTGAAAGTTATTTTCTAGAAGGCACAGGTATTAGACTTGAGTGACACAGAATGGCCTTATGTTACCATATTCCCAATTAATTTGATTGGTTAAAAGGTTGAAGGAAAATTAAATTTTCTCTAGATGCTAGTTTCACCTATTCTACTACTTTAAAATATTTTTAGGATGGCACATTCTTCCCTGGTTCTGTCGTATTTGTGATCATTCTACATCCCTGAGTTGTTCAAAAGTTTTCATCATCTCTTGATTCATAACATTTAAAACGATTTATTATGTAGCTTGGCATGATTCCTTCATGTTGCTGTCAATGGAGCCTGCAGAAAGAAGTGTTGACAAAGGGAATAAGAATTTGATAGGAAGCTAAGGCGTCAGCTCTGAAGAAATACCTACCAATCACAGATAGGAAATTCTTTAGAGAGAAAAGCAAAATAAACAGTAAGATATTCAGAGTCTTATGTTCAATTGGTCTGTACATGGTGAAAAATGGCTATTCTGTTGTATGATTATCATATACAAAAATAGTAGGAGTTATATTCAGACAGCCACTTAACAAAAAACGAGCACACTAATTTGCATTAGGAAATTAAAGTAAGATTTTCATGAAATTTTCATGAGTTTATTAGTCAAATCTTATGATGTTTGCCTTGCTTCTTGGTATAAACTATGTGTTGGGCCTGAAGCTGTGCTCAGTACTTGACAGTTGGTGCTACTCCCATACAACCACAGTTCAGTTCCCCCACCCAAATACAGCAGCTCACATCCACCTGTACATGTAGCTGAAGTTTTCCTGGTACTGCTTGGCCCTCAGTCATTACAAATCTCTCTTACCCACCAGTCCCACAGCCTTCAGACACATGTAAACATACAGAGGCTTGTACTAATTATGAACTGTATGGCCATTAGCTCAGGCTTATTACTGACTAGCTCTTACACTTAAACTAACCCATAATTCTTATCTATGTTTAGCCATGTGGCTTGGTACCTTTTTTCAGTTCTGCCTTCACATCTTGCTTCCTCTGTGTCTGGCTAGTGACTCCTGACACAGCCTTCCTCTTCCCAGAATTCTCCTTGTCTGCTTATTCCACCAATACTTCCTGACTGGCTACTGGCCAATCAGCATTTTATTTATCAACCAATCAGAGCAACACATTCACAACATACAGAGCAACATCATGTAACCTCCACTCCAGGTGATCTGGTGCTCCCTTCTGGCCTCCAAGAGCACTTATGACACATGCTCACACATACACACATATACACACATTCAATATGTAAATAAAATTTTTTAAAAAGCTGTGTGTTTGTGTAATCATACATGTATACATATTGTATGTATGTATGTATGTATGTATGTATATATTCAGTGTATGACCTGGGTTGGAGATGTGTGTGAATACATATACTCTGAGTATTCACTGTAAAATGTTTAGACATGGAAAACAAGGCAATGACTGTTTCTGTTTCAAAACTACATTCTGATATTCATCAGTTGTATGCATCTTCTGGTATCTTTCTAGAGCCCCTTGATCATGCCTGAGCTCTTGTTATCATCTCTTCTCTACCCTATGTCTTCTCTTTTTATTGCTTATTTTCAAAAATTTCTTCAGTTCTTGTCAAGTTTGGCTTGCCTTTTAATTTCACTTTTGACTATTTTCATTTTGTCATAATATAAGAGCAATTTCTTGTCATTTTCCCACCTTTCTTTTTTAATAACAGCTGTCTATTTTCATAAAGGTGATGCTCTTTCAATCTTTTTGACATGACAAGTAGCTTTAATATATTTAAAACCCATGTTCTGCTTTTCTGTGCCATATTCATTTTGCCTCAGATGTCTGTGCTGTTCATGAGATGTGCTGACCTCACTGTCATTTGTCTACTGATTCTTAGTCTTTTTGTTTATTCAATTTAAGCAAAAAGCATTAAAAAGTAGGTTGCTCCCATAAATGAGTAATCACATGGTATCAGCCATAAAGAGGCAGACTGTCACAATGAGCCATGTGATGAGATGAGTTCATACAGAGCATCCTTAGGTGACAAAGCTCTAATCAGGACAAAATGGACAAATTCAGTGTGCCTAATTCTACATAATGTCTCAATTTGACCTTTGAAATTAGTCAGTAATGAGATTAAAAATGAGATGGATTTGGTCTCTTCTAGAAGAATGGGCACATGATAAATGCACACTCCTTAAAGAATCCTAGACAAAATGCATGAGACCCATGACCTGGGCTGTCTACCTAGTATTCGTAGAACGTCCCTTGGCTCTCAGTGCCCATGTGGCTGCAGAGAGTACAGCTTCATGTGGTGCTAACAGAACTCTCAGCCCTTAGATGTCTTTGTTTTCCCTTTAGACCTGTTTGCTGTTTAGTTTTGAAAATGCTTTATTGGTCTGGCCCCTGCAGTTCCTCCTGCTTTCTTCCTTTAGCATTTCTTACATTTTGTTCTTAAAGTAATTTCATGAGATTATGAAGAAGTAGAAGAGATACCTCCTTATATTCAGTAACCCCTATTAAATAAGAGAACTTTTTATGTATTTCCTAATTGTCTATAGATTCAAATGTGTGCTCATGCATTAACTATATATTTATAGTAATTGCAGTTGATTCTAAATTATCAAAGGACAGTAAGTTAAAAATGATCACTACCAACTTAATTGTCTGCAATGAGTGTAGGTAGATGATCTACTTCTCATTCAAGTAGATATAAGCATTTGGTGGTTTTAAAAAATCATATGTATTGATGTGATAATGCTAAAATACTGAAAAATGAATTATATTAACTTCAAATTAGGTGTCTAGATTAACGCCTTTGTTAAATTTAAGATATGTCATGTGCTTTCAAGCTTTCAATTTTTAAATACTATTAATTTCTTAATTTCGTGGCATTGGTGAGAGTTAAAAATAACACAGTTATAGCGCATCCTGATAGCACAGATTCTCATTATTATAACATGAAGATGCATTAAATTATGAAGAGTGTTCTTAAAAGAGATAAATATAAGAAATCAGAAAGAAATTGTAATGATGGAATATATATATACGACATACATACACACATACATACATACATACATACACTCAGACAAAGATACACAAAGAGAGACAGACAGAAAGGTGGATTACAGATAGATAGATAGATAGATAGATAGATAGATAGATAGATAGATAGATAGATAGATAGATAGATAGACAGATAGATAAGCTAAAAAATTATCAGTAAATGCCTCAGTCTTAGAATACATCAGAACATACTTTCTTCCTATGCATAAAGGTCACTCTTTCTCAATTGAAGACACAGAAAGTAGAAAATTCAGGGACTGAAATTTCTGTCCACTTTTACAATGTTGAGTGGGAAATGTGGTTCATGATGTCTTCTTTGAAAAAGTAATATTCCTCTTTCCTTACAAAACATCATGTAGCAATGGGTTTTTTAACCAATTTGCATAAATGTGTTCTGAGTACTGATGTGATCCACTAAAGCAGATA
>CABHPH010162369.1:0-56996 GCA_902168325.1 Peromyscus nudipes | reverse complement strand
AAGAAATTACACCTGTAAGGTCATTTGCCGTTTCTCTGCCTGAGCCGGAAAGCAGCCACTTAAGCTTTGCTTCCCTGATTAATAAAGGATCTCCCTGTGAAAACAGTGTTTGGATGTGGTTTTTGCCTAATCCGGGGTCCAGGCGGAAGCTCCTACTATGTGGGGTGGGGTCTCTTCAGAAGAATGGAGCCTTTTGTTCAGAGAGGAGCTGCAGTACCCCCTGCTAGGAGGGGCAGGCTTGGAGTAAAGACATCCAGATAGTGACCCAGATCTATAAAGGCTATTTTTTTTTCCTGCCCATTTTTTGTTTTATGAGACAAGATGTACTTGAGTATGACCTTGAACTGTTCTCCTAACCTTCACTTCTTAAGCGCTGGCATTTCAGTTATGTACCATCATGTCCTAGACCCAGGTATCAAATCCAGTGCTCTGTGCATGCTAGGCAAGCACTCAGGTAACTGAACTACATCCCAGCTTTTTTTCTTTTTGGCTTGAGAGAGGGTTTCTCTGTGTAGTTTTGGTACCTGTCCTGGATCTCGCTCCGTAGCCCAGGCTGGCCTCGAATTCACAGAGATCCGCCTGGCTCTGCCTCCCGAGTGCTGGGATTAAAGGCGTGAGCCACCACCGCCCGGCAGCTTTTCTTACTTATTTCAAAATACTGGAAATGAAAGCAGTTTTGGGTCTTTCCCTTGTTGTACTCGCTGTTACATTCCCCTCCCCAACAAACGCTGTTTTCAGCCGGTGGAATGAACTCTGCCAAACTGGCCCGCACAACACCTGGCTCCTGGCCATACTCCCCCATCCATAGCAGAAAAAGGCTGCAGTCCGGGTCCTCCCTTACCTTAGCACCAGGCCCTTTGGAAGAAATCGCAGTAGTGCCAGTGTGGCTCCCTCCTTCACAGACAGCCAGAGAAAAGCTTCCAGCTCACACACACACCGGTTCCCGCTGCTCCTCAGAAGTCCGGGGGTGGACAGCTGCAGTTGGTCCACTGGATGCCACTCCTTTAATGCAGAGGAATCTGAAGGAGGGGCCAGAGAGGTGACTCCTAGTGAAAATGGAAGTCTTGTTGCAAGTGGGAGAGCTCTCTAGAGTCACTCCCCATGCAGCTAAGTTTTTGTGTGAGAGTCAGTCCACCACCCCACTCTGTCCTACTGTCAAGCCTTGATAGACTCCCCCTGGCCACTCTTGAGATTCCTTCTCAAGAGCCTCACAGTGATATTATCTGTTGTCTCAAAGGCTCCCATCATCCAGGCAACCTGTGGGAGGAGCCTGGAAAGGCTCCAGCTGCTCAAGGCTGTCTGTGGTGCCAGCCTGTGGTAAGACTCCCTGGAGCGTTTAGATCAGCAGCTCACAAGGTGGGGACTCAGCCTTTCCTGTCCAGGTGGCCGCTCCCACTGGGAACCTACATTGTACACAGCCATTTTTGCTGTCCCCTTCTAGATGTGGCATCTGGGTCTTAAGCATCTGCTCACTGGTCATCTGCTCTGTACTTGAGCTTGGCCTAGTGTCACTTGTCCTGAAAACCTTTCCCAAGGTGCTTGGTTTTGGGGAGGGATACAGAGGTTGGCAGGGATGCTTGAACCCACCGCACTTTTCCTTTCTAGATCTTTCCTGAGCTCCCAGGGGAGGAGGAGGAGAAATGGGGAGAGGGCAGGAACAAGAAGATTCTTAGGTTCCTCCTCTCCCAAGAGCTCAAGATTGTTGTGGAAGCTTCTGGGTCCCCACAGCAGTGACTAGATGCTGGGTGGTGGAAAGGTGTACAGTAACACCTCCTCCCTTGTGGTTCCTGCCCAAGCATGTGCTGCAGTGACTAGGCTGGCTGGAGAGCTTCAGTAGTAACTGTTTCACTTGTGTTGGGGCCTATGCAAGTCTTCACAGAGAGCATCATGCTGGAGCTTTTACCTCATTGGCTCTTGGTCTTGATTTAATTGCCATCTGAACACCTCCACTCCTGTGCTCTGGGGTTCCTGTTCCCTTCTGGGTGGCACTGTACAACCATTTCATCAACTTATGCTCTTGGGGAAAAGCACACAGAAATGGCTGCTGTTTGTTTCTCTTAGTTTTTTCTTCACCCAAATGATGAAAAAGGTCTGTTTAACAATCTACCCACTTATAAGTACATGGGTGCTGTGTACAGTTCTTAATCTAGTTAACTGGATTTTTTTTTCCCAAGATGTACCAGCAGGTGTTGAGGTTCTGAGCCATCTAACTGAGCTCTACCAAACAGTTCAGAGAGTTTGACTTTCCATTGGTTGAAAAACCATTCTTTGAATATTTTCCACTCTTCATTTCCCTTCTCACTGAAGTTTCAATGACTTTTTAAAAATGTCTATTCTCATCTCTTGGGACTTAAAGCAGTATTAACTTTGCCTCTGTATAAGGCCACTTAATTGAAACAGGTGAACATTAATATTTTACAAGGTGCAGCCATTGTGGTTCATGGTACTACATGGCCTTTTCATTCATAGATGCCAGAGGAAGAGGTGGAGAACTTTGCATTTCAGACAGAAGTCACTCACCTCATGTCCCTCATCATCAATGCTTTCTATTCCAACAAGGAAAATTTCTTACACGAGTTTCTTTCTTTCTTTCTTTTCTTTCTTTCTTTCTTTCTTTCTTTCTTTCTTTCTTTCTTTCTTTTTTTTTTTCAAGACAGGGTTTCTCTGTGTAGCTTTGTGCCTCTCCTGGATCTCGCTCTGTAGACCAGGCTGGCCTTGAACTCACAAAGATCTGCCTGCCTCTGCCTCCTAAGTGCTGGGGTTAAAGGCGTGCGCCGCCACCGCCCGGCTCAGGAGTTGGTTTCTAATGCTTCAGATGGGAGTTTCTGTTGTATTTTTAAAAGTTTATAGAAGTGGGAGAATCGATGTGTATTGGGATACTTAGTGGGAGTGATTGACAGGAATAATACTCAATTGATCCCAAAAATCTGCCACAAGTTTGAAAGAGAAGAAATACTTTGGACAAATGCAATAATGTGACTATATGTGTATTTATAGGCCTTGGACAAGATTCGCTATGAAAGTCCAAGAGAACCTTCTAAGTTAGACTACAGTAAAGCTGAAAATTGGCATCATCTCCAACCCTCGGGGATGTAAGCTGGCCTTGCTAGACACAGGCATTGGAATGGCCAAGGCTGACTTGGGAACTATGGCTAATTCTAGCACAAAATTGTTAATGTAGGCTGTCCAGGTGTATGGCCTTTCATCCATAACATTCTCAATTCATTACTGCTTTTGGGTTGTTAATTTTTCAAAACTTGTTTGAGTGGTGAATGTGGTGTATTTTTAGAGTGAGTACTTTTGGAGGTCAGGGAAGAACTTGGACAATTAGGTTCCTGAGAACTGTTCCTTCGGCAGAGCCATCTTGCTGGCTCTCCCTTAACTTTAAAACCCTTCTGCTGGTTATTGCAAGGATCTCCATGATTGGGCAGTATGGGGCTGGATTTTACTCTATCTGTTGTAAGAGAAAGTGGTCTTGATCACTGAGCACCATGATGATGATCAGTATGCCCCGGAGTCCTCTGCTGGTGAATCCTTCACAGTTTGTGCAGACCACAGTGACCTGGCTATGTGCATTCTCTGCATAAATCAGAAATCTTGAGCACTGTATTTTAAAGTGGTCTAGTTGAGCCGGGCGGTGGTGGCGCACACCTTTAATCCCAGCACTCGGGAGGCAGAGGCAGGCAGATTTCTGTGAGTTCGAGGCCAGCCTGGGCTACAGAGTGAGTTCCAGGAAAGGCGCAAAGCTACACAGAGAAACCCTGTCTCGAAAAACCAAAAAAAAAAATAAAATAAAATAAAAAATAAAAAAAATAAAGTGGTCTAGTTGAAGTTTTAATTCCACGTCTTCATATTTTATTATGATTCATCTTTATATAGGTGAGCTCATTGACTATGAAACCAATGTGATCCTTCACCTGACAGAAAAATCAGACAGGCTGGGCAGTGGTGGCACAGCACTCAGGGGCCAAAGGCAGGCAAATCTTTGTGAGTTTGAGGCCAGGCTGGTCTATTGAGCTAGTTCCAGGACAGCCCAGGCTACACAGAGAAACCCTGTCTCAAAAAACAAACAAACAAACAAACAAATAGAAAGAAAACAAAAAGACAATCAGACCCTTGAGGAGGGTCAAGGGAGTGGTGAAGAAACAGTCCTAGGCTATCCCATCACTCTCTATGTGAGTACGGGCTTGGCAGTCTGAGCAGGCTGCTGTGTTGGATCATAGCCTCTGGCTTTGCTGGTGCTGAGTTCTCCACAACTCATTAATACATCTGGTGACTTAGTTGGAGAAGGAAGGAGACAGGGAGACCAGTGAAGATGAGGCAGAGGAATCGAAAAGTGAGAAAGAGGAGGAAGACAAGGGAGAAGCCTGAAATTGAAGATGGGGGAACAGATGTGGAAGATCACAATGGCAAAGATAAGACAAGGAAAATGGAGACGATTAAGCAGTTACAGGACAGCCAAGGCTATATGACAAGCACCTATGGCTGAACAGGCAACATGGATCAGATCATTAAGGTCCAGACATTTCAAGACAACTCTACAATGAGGTACCCGATGACCAAAAATGCACTGGGAAATCAATCCTGCCAACTCCATTGTAGAGACCCTCCAGTGGAAGACTTAGGTTGACAAAAATTGCAAAGCACTCAAAGACTACTGCTGTTTGCAACTGCTCTGGTCTCCTCTGGCTTCACCCATGAGGATCCCCAGACCCCCTCGATCTACATCAACTGCATGATCAAACTAGGCCTTGGCGAAGTAGGAGGCTTTTGAGCTACAGGTGGCAAGTTGTGGAACTGCCTGAGTCCTTGGACGGACTTCATGACAACTGGCTCAAATTTCATGTTTCTCTTTTTAGGCACTGATGATGATAAGGTGACTGCAGAGGATCCCAGCGCTGCTGTTCCTGAAGTGACCCTACCAGACACTTGAAGGTGATGAGGGTGTAGAGGGGCACCAAACCACCTTGACCACACAGCTGCCATGACAGGCTTAGACGTCCAGACACAGCTTCTGGCAGGTAACACCTGGACGCAGGAAGAGCCTTAAGCTGACCCCACCCAGTGGGGCCTGCATCTAAGAGGAAATGCCTGACATTCCAAACATTCCCTATACCCCTAGACAAAAGTCAGCAAATCGGGGTCCTGAACCCTGGAAATCCTCTCACCCCAACCTCTGCTATGATAAAAATCCCACCCTGCCTGGGCTCTGGGCTCTCTGCCCTCACTGCTGTGTTAGATGGACAGAGAGCCCAAGTTCTGAGCTTGAAGATAATAAAGGTTCTTTGCTTTTACATACGGGATTTGATCTCTGTGGTGGCCTTTTGGGGATTCCCGTGATCTGGGCATAACAAGGGTGCTTTCAAATGGAAAAGGCAGATTGGAGACCTCCCCGGGGAGCCTATGTCTTGTTGAGTTCCCCTGTGACTCTTCTAGCAGCCATAATCAGCTTTAACCTGCCTGGTTCTTTTCTTAAATTCAGTGGATCTCTTCTATTCTGTCCTACTGTTTTAAGGCAGGAAAATACCCTTCCGTTGGGTATTGTGGGTTTTTTTTTGTTTCTTTTGTTTTGTTCTGACATGGAAATTATGCAAAATGGAGAAGTTCCATTTTATGCGGTCCTGCTCTCCTTGTAAAGTGACACTCAGGATGTGTTAACCTTTTCTTGGTTGTATTCGAAGGTGATGAGAAAGGCACTTACTTGTCCACTGTTTTGAACTCTAAATACTGCTCTTTGAGACTGCTTCCGCCACCCAAAACACAAGGCCATGTCACTGCAGCAGTTTATTCAAATACAAACAAAAGGTGACATTTCCAGTTATCAGGACTTGTTCAAGGAACGCGGAGATTCTCAGTGGGCCTGCTCAGGGCTATCATTCCTGGCACAAAAGTGTTTTCACTGCCCTAGAGAAGTAGCGTTAGAGCCTGGAGTTCTCAGGCTGAGTCAGTTTCTTTCAGTTTGAGGAGTGGGTGGTAAAGGTAGCAGACAAGCAAAGGACTTGAAACGGTAGGGGGTTGTGTCTCCGAATTACCTCTGCAACACAGACCCACAACTGTCACCTCCCCCATTAGCTCAGAAGAACCAGCTTAATGGAAAGGTGTATAAGGCTCTTAAGGCAAAAGGCTGCCTCCAGGGCTCCAAGGCTCTACCGTATTCTCTGATGCTGGGAAAACACTTTGCTCTTGAGCCAGCATCCCTGACAAACTACAGGAAACCACGGTGACAAAGCAGTGATTAGGGTTGCAGCTATTTATTCTCTCTGCCCTCCTGAGCAGACTGTACCAGGGAAGTGCCCAGTGCCCTCCTTGCCCCCTCTGCTTCAGCCCAGCAGGACAGATAAAGACCCTCTATCTCCCTTTCTTAGGGGTCTTGAAAGGCTGGACAGAATCTCCTGCCTACCCAGGGGCAGCCCTGCCTGTCCAGCCACATAGGTCACCTCTGTTCCCTCCAGTACAAGGGCAGCTTAGGCCACAGACCCAATCCCTTCCTGCTCTGGAGTGCCACAGTCCTGCATACTGACTGGGCAGTGCTTTGAAGTTTCTCGGGGAGCAAAGGCCCTGGGCTGCACCTTCATCCACATTGGATCCTCAGATTGCCCTGCAGGTCAGTGACTTGGTGCCTCATTCTGCTTCCCAAGCCCTCCATCTGGTATCCATGCCTTAGCATGAGCGGAGGGGGTAATGGCAAATGGCTGCTCTTTCAGCTCTCTCTGCTGCCCCACTGCAGCAGCTGGGGAGGCCATGAAAGTGCCACAAGCTTCTTGCCTGGTCTCCATATCCCCTCAGCTACCAACATGGCTACATCACCAGAGAGCCTGCAAGGCCAGGGCCAGAAGGGAGTCCAGGCACAGGTCCCTTGGGGAACCCCAGTACTGAAGATTTCCTTATTTTCCACCCGGCTTGGTCACAGCCATCAACCTTTGGCACCCCAAATACAATCAGGACCATTACCACTTAGTGGTCAGGCCTTGTGAATATCTAAGGCTGTGGTGGTTTGCGTAAGAGTGGCCCCACACACTCGTGGATTTGAATGCTAGGTGACCAGGGAGTGACACTGTTAGGAGGTGTGGCCTTGTTGGAGTATGTGTGAGTTTGTAGGAGGAAGTGTGTCATTCCCTAATGACAAGGCTTTGAGGTTTCAGGTGCTAAAGTCAGACCCAGGGTCCCCCTTTCTGCTGCGGACAGATCTGGATGTAGAACTCTTGGCTCCTTCTCCACCACCACGACTGCCTTTGCATCACCTCACTTCCCACCATGATAATAATGGACTAAACCTCTGAACCTACAAGCCAGGCCCAATTCAATGTTCATGGTGTCTCTTCATCACTAGAAACCCTAACTAAGAGAGAGGCCTTAGGCTAATTTTCCGTTTTCTAACAATGATCCCTCAATCACTCACCCAACCTGTAGACTCCTGCTGGCTTGCTCTCTGTTCCTTCCTTTAATGATTTGTCCCTTTCTTTGCACATCCTATGTCCCCATTTTATAACAAGCATCTCAAGCTTCCCTGGGCCACCCTAAGCATGGTCCTCCACCTACTACATTGTCCACTTCCTGTGTTTCTTCTCCCAGCACACATTGCAACTTAGAGCCATGCTTATGATTTTTAATGGCAATCTCACTTACATGTGTTGTGCCCAGATCGTGACCCCCAGAGAGACCACCAAAGACGAGCATGCCGGAATGCAAAAGCAAGGTTTAATTCTGGATATCCAATACAAGCCTAGGCAGGGACTTCGTCCAATACATCCAACGCAGTGGAGGCTGGAGGAAGTGCCCACCTATCTGCAAGCTCAGTTTTTAAAGGGAAAAGTCACAAGGTTACATCATTCAGGGGTGCTAGTATGGGTACAATTCTGATTGGCTCGCTTCTAGGGGCTTTCTAGAAATCATGGCTTAATCTTACTTCTAAGGGAGTGGTTGCCCGCCACCATTTCCCATTGGCTGCCCTCAGGTGGGAACATTTTTGTGGTCAGTTACCCTGGAAACCTGGGAGAGGACATTCCATAGTCCAGCAGGCATTACCTCGTGACTACCTTGTGACTGTACTTTTACACTTTTCCTGGTTTCTGGAATCTGGACTGACTTGTTTCAGTAACTAATGGCCTATTCCTAGAAGGAGAAACCTTAGGCCTTAGTTTTTGGGTGAAAGCATTTTGGTCTTATTTCTAAGATACCTCATTTTGGTCTCACACATGAAGCACTTGCTTTGAGTTTAGAATCATCAGAACCTATGTTGGTTCTGTTGTACCCATTTTGCAAAACCCCCAGAGACCTCCAAGGAGCCGGTTTCTGATGAAAGCACATAAGGGTTTTGTCAGGTTCAACCTGGGCCACCACTAGGCAGATGGAGGGAAATGTGGCTGCGGCTGCAAGGCCAGGTGTAGAGAGTTTTTATAGGGAAAAACTGCAAGCCAGGGCTTACATGCTTTGGCATCTTGGGATTGGGTAGTAGGGATATGGGGCAAGGTGATTTTTTTTTTAACTATTGGTCTAGTCTTTCGGCGCAAAGCCACATTTGAAACCATTGGGTTAGAGTTCTGGCGGGGGAACCACAACCCGCTGAACAGGATTATCTGGGCTGCTCAGCAGGATTATTTGGATATCTTCAAAGGCCATAAACCGCAGACAGGATGTCTGCAGGAGGATACTGCTCTGCATCTGTTCAAGTTGTCATGGCACATTCCTGAGGTCCTTCCTGGAACTGAGTACAGTAGGTGGTCTGAGATGGTGGCCCTACCCTAAGATGGAGTCTGTAGTGCCTTCACAATTCATTTCTTCTTGTTCTTCCTCTAACTTAGGACTACACTAGCAGAGGAGCATGTCTTTTGAGTCCCAGTTGTATCAGCTGTGGCTCCAGCTTCCAGGTAGGAAGAGGTGGAGGGCCTGTCCAGTCTTCAGGCAGTACACTGCTGTGGCTTCCTGAGATTTCCAGGTTATCGAAAGGCAAAGAAGAAGGGTGCTGAGAAAGAGAATGAAGAGAAGCTGAGACAGTGTCATGAGATGCTGCAGCAAGATCCCAGGAAGGCTGCTAGGCAGGCAGCACTCTTCCCACTAGAGCTGAAGACCGGCAGGGGACTCAGTCAGACTTCCAGGTAGTGTGTGGTCTGAGTATGGCCAAGCTCCAAAGTTTGAGACCAGCTCTCCTAAAAACCATGCAGCGTACATAGGCTAGGAGTGGCTTAGCAGAAAAAATCCATTTTCCTACTTTTTGTGGCTGTTTTGCAGGTGTAGAAGGATCTCATTATGTAGCTCTGCCTGTCAGGAAATTCACTGAGTAGACAAGGCTGACCTCAGACTCACAAGGTTCTGCTGACATTTACTTCCTGAGTGCTGCGATTAAAGTCACGTGCCACTTGGTCCAACTGAAATTCCCGCCCCCCCACCCCCATCTGAGGACCAAACCCAGGGCCTTGCGCTGTACCACTGAGCTAAATCCCCAACCCCCTGAATATTTTTATGTATGGAAAACTTCAGTTTTGTCTCTTAACAAAACCAAATACGTATGCTGTTATGAATTATTATGCGGTGGGGCCCCCATGGGTATCCCGCGCACAGGGAACCATGCTGGCATGCTGGACAGATGCAGCGGAGGCGGGCAGGCATGGCAGCAGGGTGGCGGGTGGACATTCACAACCCAGAGGCTGCATCCATGTGGAAATGGTTTATTATAATAGAGAGATAAAGATGCAGAGAGACGGAAGGAGGGGGGGAAGAGGAAGGGAAAGAGAGTGAGAAGGGTATCTAGAGGTGCACACCTCGTGGGGCCGGGAGAGAAGAGAAAGAAATGGGTGGAGTTATCCCTTAATAAGAGACTTCCATGTCAGGATTCAGGGTGGTCCCAAGGGGCGGGGTCAGAATATTAACATATCCCCCCCCCCCCAAAAAAAAACCCTAAGACCTGGAAATGGGAGGTATATATGTGTAGTTGCACATATTTGGTGAAGTTGATTGCAGACACACGCTGAAGCACGGCTCTCGGGGCTCTCACCATTCCCTTTCTTTTATCTGGTAGCCTCAGTGATTCACTCCTGTTAGTTTATGATTGGGCTCCTGGGGCCTGACCCGTTAAAGAAACAGTCTGACTGGGGCAAAAAGCAGCTCATGGGGCCTCAGTTGGTAAGAAGCAGCTCTGTTCTATCCCAGCAGGTTTTTTTTTTTTTTTCTTTTTTGGATAGAGGAGTTAAGGTAGGATCTCATGTAGCTTAGGCTGGCCTTGACCTTTCTGCACAGATGAAAAAGATCTTTACTTTTTGACCCTCCTCCCTCGATTTCCCAAGTGCTGGAACAGCAGGTATATGCCATTTTATGTGGGGCTGGGAACTGAACCCAAGGCCCCTTATAGGCAGGGGAAGTACCCTGTCAACTGAGTCACATCTAGACCCTGACAACTGTTAGGTGGTGGGGGTCCTTTCCCTAGTGAGAGTGCCCCTGTTATGGATGGGAGGCCATGCTGTGCAGAGCACATATCCCTTATGTTCTCACCCTGGTCCTGGGGTGCTTCATTTTCCATATTCAGCAGCAGGGAGTCAGCAGCAGCCTCCCAAACAGTGGAAGCAATGCTGTTGAGGCCTCCGTCAGTTGCCAGGTGCACAGGTGTGCATTCATTGAGCACGGGGTCATCTGCCTAGGAACAGCTTGGACCAGGAACTGCACCATGCTATGCTCCTGAGTTTCCACAGCCAGGTGCAGTGCAGTCCATCCACTGGGCCTCCTGGATAGGAATAGGGATGTCAGCTATGAAGTTCAAGAGGCCATATACTGATCTTGTGCTCTGGAGATGGAGTTTCAACAGATTTGACATTGTCAGGGGACTTGTGGCTGGACCAGAAGGAGTCAGGTTGTGGACCAGGTGGCATCCTGGCTGTATTCTGAAGCAGTGATTCTATGAATGGTTGGTTCTTCTGCAATGTGGTGACTTGAAGACAGAAAAGGCCTGGGATGGACTAGGTTAAGGACAGTTGTTTGCCATGTACTGGTCATTTTCTTCAAGGACCGCCCTACCCTTTAGCCTCAAGGAACCACTGCCAACTCAATTCCTCTAATCCCAAGACTATTAAAACACAACCTCCCAACACCACCCTCAGATCTGAGAAGAAAGGAACTTAAACGTTCCACCTTTCCAGCCATGTTATTGAAACTTTCATGTTTCAAGGATCAAGTTGCTGAATGGCAGTCCCCAACATACCCACTCTTCCAATGTGCATACTCAACCTTGCCAGCTCTAAACTCTACCTGTCTTCCAGGCCCAGCTAGACTTCTTACATAAGCTGGCTGGTTCTCTTCATGGCCCTGGTCTCTACACAGGGATTACTCCTTCCTATATGCCCCATGGCTTTAGTTTTACTCTGTTATCTCCCATCTCGTCTGGAATCTCCTTCCTTTCTCTAACCCTGCTTATGATAGAGATTTAGATTCCAACTTCATCCTTTGTCTCTTTCAAGTTTCTGTTCAAAGGTTCCTGACTTGGAGGCCTTGCCTGAACACTACCCTAGAGAAGTAGCTTTAGAGCTTGGAATTTTCTGGCTGAATCAGTTTCTCACAGTTTGAGGAGTGGGTGGTAAAGGTAGCAGACAGGCAAAGGACTTACACCTGGCAGCTACCTCAAGATATCACTTTAAAGGATAATGCTGCTTCACCTGCAAAAAAAAGCATTTTGAACTAAAGGAAACACAAGATAAGTATATGTTAAAGATCCAGAAACTAATCAATAGTAAGGGTTTGATGTTCTTATAATGAAAGAACGATGTTATGCTTGACTCTTTTCAGAAATTGAACCAAGTCACAGGTGTCGCCCACTCAATGTATCTGATCCAGACAGCATTCCAGAGACCACCAGTCTAAAGGTAGTTAACAAACTCATAAAGAGCAGACATCCCAAGAGAAAGAGGAAGAGATGCCTTGGGGAGATGTCAATATTTTAAATCATCAAACCAGGACTTTGGTGAAAAAATAAGGATGCGATAATGCCTACTTCTCAAAAATGATGTTGTTATGTTTACTGACTGTATTGCATGTTAATTCTCAGGCTACCAATGCAGAATCCAGTGCCTTTCATCAAGGGGATAAAATACACACCTGTAACGGGAGACAACATGATCTTGTTTGCTATGCTCAGGCAACTTTCCCTCTGGTAAACTACTGTCTTAGGGATGAAACGTTTTGGTTCATTTGTTTTGTTTGGAAAATACTATTATACTACCCCTCGTGTCAATTATAAAGGCTAATATGGGACAGGATATATTATGCCCATTTTCCTCAGTAAACTTTTGCAATTGGTTGGTCATCAGAATTAAGACAGCTTTTTTTCCCCTGAGAATTGTGTTGTTTTTTTCAATCTACTGGCTTGTATAATGATTGCAGCCACAATGGCTTTTTTTTTATTGCCTATCTCAGTAATAGTTACTGGAATACAAATACATTCCAAGACAAAACCAGATTCAAACAATACCTATCTACAAATCCAGCCCTACAGAAAGCACTAGAAGGAAAATTCCAACCTAAGGAAGTCAGATACACCCACGAAAACACAGGCAATAGATAACCCCACAGCAGTAAATCCCAAAGAAGAGAAATACACACACACTACCACCAAAAGATAACAGGAATGAACAATTATTGGTCATTAATATCCCTTAATATCAATGGACTTAATTCACCTATAAAAAGACACAGGCTAACATAATGAATACAAAGCAGGACCCATCTTTCCGCTACATACAAGAAACACACCTCAACTTCAAAGACAGACACTGCCTCAGAGTAAAAGGCTGGGAAGAGTCTTTCCAATCAAATGGTCTTAAGAAGCAAGCTGGTGTAGCTATCCTAATATCCAACAAAATAGACTTCACACTAAAATCAATCAAAAGAGATCAAGAAGGACATTACATAAAAATCACAGGAAAGATCAACCAAGATGAAGTTTCAATCCTGAACATTTATGCCCCAAATACAAGGGTACCCACATATGTAAAAGAAACATTACTAAACCTTAATTCACACATCAAACCCCACACATTAATAGTAGGAGACTTCAACACCCCACTCTCACCACTGGACAGATCTGCCAGATCGAAATTAACAGGGAAATGAGGGACCTAACTGATGTTATGACTCAAATGGACTTAATCGATATCTACAGAACATTCCACCCTAACAAAAAAGAATATACCTTTCCTTTATAAAAAAAAAAAAAAAGGAAGCACCCCATGGAACCTTCTCTAAAATCGACTACATACTCAGTTATAAATCTCAGCAGATAAAAAAAAAAATTAGAATAACCTCCTGTATTCTATCAGACCACCATGGTTTAAAGTTAGATTTCAACAATAACAAAAATTACAGAAAGCCTATAATCTCATGGAAACTGAATAATGCCCAACTGAATCAAGGAATGGGTCAAGGAAGAAATAAAGAAAGAAATTAAAGACTTCCTAGAGAACAATGAAAATGAATGTACTACATACCTAAACTTATGGGACATTATGAAAGCAGTGCTAAGAGGAAAATTCATAGCACTAAATGACCACATAAAGAAGTTGGAGAAATCTCACACTAGTGATGTAACAGCACACCTGAAAGCTCTAGAACAAGAAGAAGCAAAGTCACCCAGGAAGAACAGATACCAGGAAATAATCAAATTGAGAGCTGAAATCAATAAAACAGAAACAAAGAGAACAATACAAAGAATCAATGAAACAAAGAGTTGGTTCTTTAAGAAAATTAACAAGATAGACAAACTCTTATCCAAACTAACCAAAAATCAGAGAGAGCATCTAAATTAACAAAATCAGAAATGAAAAGGGAGACATAACAACTGACAATGAGGAAATCCAGAAAATCATCAGGTCATACTCCAAAAACCTGTACCCCACAAAACTGAAAAATCTAAAAGAAATGGACAATTTTCTGGATAGGTACCACATTCCTAAGCTAAATCAAGACCAGATAAACAATTTAAATAGACCAATAACCCCCTAAGGAAATAGAAAGTCATTAAAAGTCTCCCAACCAAAAAAAAGCCCAGGACCAGATGCTTTCAATGCAGAATTCTACCAGATCTTCAAAGAAGAGATAATACCAATACTCTTTAAATTGTTCCACACAATAGAAACAGAAGGAACGTTACCAAACTCCTTTTATGAGGCTACAGTTACTCTGCTTCCCAAGCTAAACAAAGATGCAACAAGGAAAGAGAATTACAAACCAATCTCCCTCATGAACATTGATGCAAAAATACTCAATAAAATATTGGCAAACAGACTCCAAAAACACATCAAAAAATTATCCATCATGATCCAGTAGGCTTCATCCCAGAGATGCAAGGTTGGTTCAACATACAAAAGTCTGTCAATGTAATGCACCATAGGTAGCATGAATCTTAAAGAGTCTTATTAATAAAATCAAACCTGGAGCCAGGTATTGGGGTGAATGCTGGAAGATCAGAGAAACAGAACAAGCCACAGCTTCCTCACCTCACTAATTCCTCAGCTGATTCTGTTTCCTCAGATTGGATGTCTCTCAGCTGAACTGCTTCTTGAAAGTCTGAAAGCTTAACCAGCTAAAAGCTTCTAGTTTCTGGTCTTCATGCCTTATATACCTTTCTGCTTTCTGCCATCACTCCCTGGGATTAAAGGCTCACTTTCTGGGATTAAAGGCGTGAGTCACCATGCTTGGTTGTATCCTTGAACACACAGAGATCCAGGTAGATCTCTGCCTCTGTAATGCTAGGATTAAAGGCATGTGCTACCACTGCCTATCCTCTATGTTTAATATTGTAGCTGTTCTGTTCTCTGACCCCAGATAAGTTTATTAGCATGCACAATATTTCGGGGAACACAATACCATCACAACCATATAAACAAACCGAAAGAAAAAAAACCACATGATCATTTCATTAGATGGTGAAAAGACTTTTGACAAAATCCAACACCCCTTCATGATAAAAGTCTTGGAGAGATCAGGAATACAGGGAACAATACTAAACATAATAAAGGCAATTTACAGCAAGCCAACAGCCAACATCAAATTAAATGGAGAGAAACTCAAAGCGATTCCACTAAAATCAGGAACATGACAAGGCTGTCCACTCTCCCCATATTTATTCAATACAGTACTTGAAGTTCTAGCCAGAGCAATAAGACAGCAAAAGGAGATCAAGGGGATACAAATTGGAAAGGAAGAAGTCAAGCTTTCACTATTTGCAGATGATATGATAGTATACATAAGTGACCCCAAAAACTCTACCAGGGAACTCCTACAGCTGATAAACTCCTTCAGTAATGTGGCAGGATGCAAGATTAACTAAAAAAAAAATAATTGAGTAGCTCTCCTATACACAAATGACAAAGGGGCTGAGAAAGAAATCAGAGAAACATCACCCTTTATAATAGCCACAAATAATATAAAATACATTGGAGTAACTCTAACTAAGCAAGTGAAGGACTTGTATGACAAGAACATTAAGTCCCTGAAGAAAGAAATTGAAGAAGAATTTAGAAAATGGAAAGATTTCCCATGCTCATGGATAGGTAGAATTAACATAGTAAAAATGGCAATCCTTCCAAAAGCAATCTACAGATTCAATGCAATCTCCATCAAAATCCCAGCACAATTCTTGACAGACCTGGAAAGAACAATACTCAACTTCATATGGAAAAACAAAAAACTGAGGATAGCCAAAAGAATCCTGTACAATAAAACAACCTCTGGAGGCATCACAGTCCCTGACTTCAAGCTCTACTATAGAGCTACAGTAATAAAAACAGCTTGGTACTGGCATAAAAACAGACATGTGGACCAATGTAACCAAACTGAAGACCCTGACATTAATCCGCATACCTATGAACATATGATTTTCGACAAAGAAGCCAAAACTGTACAATGGAAAAAAGAAAGCATTTTCAACAAATAGTGCTGGCATAACTGGATGTCAACATGTAGAAGATTGCAAATACATCCATATTTGTCACCGTGCACAAAACTTAAGTCCAAGTGGATCAAAGACCTCAACATAAACCCAGTTACTCTGAACCTGCTAGAAGAGAAAGTAGGAAGTAGTCTTGAATGCATTGGCATTGGAGATCACTTCCTAAATATAACACCAGTAGCACAGACACTGAGAGCGACAATTAATAACTAATAAATGGGGCCTCTTCAAACTGTAAAGCTTTTGTAGGGCAAATGACACAGTCAATAAAACAAAATGACAGCCTACAGAATGGGAAAAGATCTTCACTAATCCCACATCTGACAGAAGGCTGATATCCAGAATATATAAAGAACTCAAGAAACTAGACATCAAAAAACCTAACAGTCTTTGATGGAGTTGAAGACTAGATAGTTACAGTTACAATCTTCTGATATCTTAGCTAGAACATATGAGTACTAGAGTTAGAATCTTCATGATAGGACAGCTATCGTAATCTTCGTAATTTGCCATTTACCTACATTCTGGACATTTAGCATGTCTTTCTTGTTTGATGTTATTCTTGTTGGTTGTAGTTTCAGTTTTTATGTTATTACCCTTTGTTTTTCCTGGACAATAATTGATAATCATTCTTATTGTATATAGTTTGCATTAAGAGTAGAACCTTCTTATTTAGACAAAAAAGGGAAGTGTAGTGGTATTTGCTCCACCTTGGGTTATACGGCCCAAAGTGCTTCCTGCGCATGTACATGACCTCTTCTAAGGGGTTGGAGAAGGGTCACATGCCCTTCTCCCTGCTCCTGCCTGTGAGGTGGATTCGATCCCGGTCAGATCAGAGGACGACTTCTGCTGTCTACTCCGTTCTGTAATCATGAATGTATTTCCTCAATTTATATCTTAATAAATTCTGTTACCCATTTAATAGACTCATGTGGATTGATCGTAATAGTAGTAAGCTGAAACAATGATTTCTTCTGCAGGTTGCTTTTGTCATGGAGTTTTGTATGGCAATAGGATGAAACTAGAGCACACACATACATGCTGATACACAGATGCTGAATTCCAGGACAGAGGGACTAAGAATGTTTCCCAGTTGGTAGAATGTTTGCATAGCATGAACAAAGACTACAGTTTTATCTCCAGTATCTCATAAGTCAGGAGAGGTGGTTCACACCTATAATCCCAGTAGTAGCTAAAGGAAAGAAGCAGGATCAGGAATTGAAAGTCATCATTGGTTATAGTGAGTTCAAAGCAAGCCAGGAATTAAATAAACAAATAAGAGAACAGAGACTCACTGGGGGTTCTAGCCGATGTACTTCGTTTAAGCACAAAGGCAGAATAAGTGCAGGAAAATGCTGTGTTCCTTCAAAGGATTGTAACTTACATAGTCACTTGTCTCACCAACAGGTCTTACCCTCATCTCAGATCTCCTCAGCAGAAGCATTTCTGTTAAAACAGGTAACACGAGTTCTCTAGAATGCTAGCAACTATGTCTAATTCATTTTGAGCTTTCTTTAATGCCAGATAAGCTTACTCCCCTTGGGGCACATGTGGGAAGCAGATGACGTTCTGGTTGAATGTGTATAGTTGACACAGGCATGGTCATATCAAGGATTCCAGTGACTCACACCCATGGGAATGGCAAAGCCTTCCCCTGTTCAGTCTTGAAGAAAAGCAAAAGCCCTCCTGAGGACCTATTATCAATGTTGACTGTATGTAAAACTTACAATCACAGCTTCCTTTTCCAGGCCAACTATAATCTGACTTACCTTCCCTACAAAGACCTTGAACTAGGATATTACCTGCAGCTGAGGCAAACCCTGAAAGTAGGTTGGAAAGCAAGTATGTCCACTATGGTTCCTCCTAAGAAGGAAGAGCAGAAACCAGTAAGAGAAAGCAACAGCAACTCAGTGCTGGCCCTCTGTCATTTACTTCTTGTTCAGGGGAAGTTTGAGACAAGACAGCATCCTCTGCAGAAATGCATGGCATATTGGTGCTTGTCTATTTGCTCAGGTAGAATCACCTTATTCTCTTTCTGTAAAAGAGGATCTAACCTTTGTGAAAACTTGTCTGCAGCTTGGGTGGCATGAAAGGGAGCTGACAGAAAAAGCCGTTCTACTAATATTTTCAGGGTATAACAGCATGGTGCAGCAAAATAAACATTATCCTGTAATCATTTATAACCGAGTCAGCAGGATCATACTGGAGGTTAAGTTTGCAACTCTCTTGACATCTAGGAACTCCAATGCTGGCAATATAAAAATGGTTCCAAAAAACGTTTTCATAGTCACTCAAAAACAAGAATTCTCACCCCCCAAAAATGCATGAGAGGTTCATATGTTTCTTTTATTTCTTAATTGGATTATGCTAGCTTGTATGATGTCTACAAATCTGTTTGTATTTCTATATGAATCTTCCATAATTAATGTGCTAATTATGTTGATTAGTATTTTTCCTACTGCACTGAGTACTGCTAAACTAATTTTCTTCACACTTTTGGGGTTTTCTAGTTGTATATGACCATGCATGTTGAATTATTTCTATTTGTAGGTTTTCACTGGTGAATCAGTATTTTAAAGGTGGATAATAGTTGAGTATTAGCATTGGTGTGTGTGTGGGTTCTGTTAGGATCAATTTTCAGATGGATCTACACTTTTAGCACTAGCTTGACAGAGCAATGCATTTTGGGGGTTTCTAGAATGGACTTTACAGGGTGCATTAATAATAAGGCATTAATTTAACAAAACTGTGAACAAAGTGTTTTCTCCTTACTATCAATTTTCAGGTGGACAAAAGTTTCAAGGAAAAATTGTGGGTTCATTACATGTTTTATAATATGATTATTCAAGAGATGAAACATGCATATATATTTACTCATAAAAAGAGAACTGAAAAAGAACAAAATCACCGAAGTCCATTTTGTTGAATGAATGAGTTTTATTCAGTTACAGGAATCTGTGAAAGGAGTTGCTTACAGTAGTAAAAGGGGCTCAGACAGTTGCTACCATGAAACACCTTGGGATACAACTTATGAACATTGGACACCCTGAGTCCACTGCACATGTGTAGGTCTATCTACATGTTGGAGGGCATCATTTCATCAGAGCTTCTTCTAAGCAGCATTACTGGTCTGAGTTTCTTCGGGAGACTTAAGCATAAGAAATCCTATCAGTTTTGCAGACTTCCCGATGATATATGAAGGTGTTATTTTTTGTGTTATTACTTTCCCTTCGTGATGAAATGTTATAGTCTCCAGAAAATATTTAATCAACAGTACCTTCCTGTTTTTACCACTTTGTATAAATTATGCAGTCTTTGAGATTAAAAGAGTAAAATGTTTTAATGATTTTTTTCTACATTTAGAATGTTTGCTTAGTGCAAACTATAGATATTTTCTAAGAGTTGAACATTACATAAAGGCTATCTAATGTTCATAATATTTTCTAGTGTCCTTTAAGGACAGAGCTTGGAAAAAACATATACAAAATCATTTACAATAGAAACTTTTCTTCCCAGGATGAATTTTCTGATGGATCCTTAGCTGTGTCTGCCAGTTAAAGCATTAGTGGCATTAGCTACAAGGTTTCTCTCCTGTATGAACTCTCTGATGTTTTTTAAGAGTTGAGGCACATTTGAATGATTTCCCACATTCACTACGTTTGTAAGGTTTCTCTCCTATATGAAGTTGCTGATGTATTCTAAGCTCTGAAGCACTTGAAAAGGACTTCTCACATTCCCAACGTTTGTAAGGTTTTTCTCCTGCATGAATTCTCTCATGTTTTCTAAGACCTGATCTATAGTTAAAGAATTTCTCACATTCCCTACATTTGTAAGGTTTCTCACCTGTGTGAGTTCTCTGATGTTTTATAAGAGTTGAGCTACATGCAAAGGCTTTCTCACATTCACTACATTTGTAAGGTTTTTCTCCTGTATGAATTCTTTGATGATTTGTAAGGGTTGAACTATTTGTAAATGACTTCTCACATTCACCTCATTTGTAAGGTTTCTCTCCTGTATGAATCTTCTGATGATAGTTAAGAGTAGAACTATATGTAAATGATTTCTTGCATTCACTACATTTGTAAGGTTTCCCTCCTGCATGAATCCTCTGATGATTTTTAAGAGTTGAACTATGTGTAAATGACTTCTCGCATTCACTAAATTTGTAAGGTTTCTGTCCTTTATAAGATTTTTGATATGTTCCAAGATTTGAGCTACATGCAAAGGATTTTTCACATTCACCATATTTGTAAGGTTTCTCTCCTGTATGAATTCTCTGATGGTTTCCTGTAGTATTACTGGTGTTATAAAGTATACACTGAGAGAATTCATAAAGCATTTTGCCAAGGTCATTATTTTTATAAGACTTCTTTTGGATATTCACATGCTGATAGACAGTATTCTTTGAGCCTTGATCTATGAGTTTCTCATATTTACCACATATGCAATGTTTCTCTGGAAAGTGAGACCAAATACAGCTAACAGGAACTGATGAATGAGTAAGACATTCAATACTTGATATTCCCTCAAGCTAACTAGCATTTACTAGTAGCAGAGCTCTCAACATAGGCCTTCTGTGCTTTACTATCATTAAACGAACAGTAATAAAAACCACTCTAGTCTCCATTAAACATAAGGGTCACTGAAGGGGCTTCCATCCTCACATGAAATGGATATTTTGAAGAGGCAGGAAAAATGGGTGATTGAGAAAGCATCATATGTGCATTATTTCTATACAAAGTCATACTGTGCAGCCTTGACTGACTAGGAACTCACTATGTAACTCAAGCCAGCCTGAAACTCACCAGTTCCTCTTGGTTCAGCCTCCCTAGTGCTAGGGTTGAAATCATGTTCACCAGGACTAAAGTTACAGACCAGATTTCAAAAATTGATCAATAAAACAAACAAAACCAACAACATAGCTACCACAGTATTTTCTCTATTTTAAAACGTCTTCATTTTTTAAATCAGAAAGAGGTGAATAGATTGATTCAATAGTAAAATAAAAATATTCCAATCACTAACAGTATTTCACTACATTTCCATACTCTGAATATTCAATATTCTTTGAAGTTTTCAGTTAAAACTAGTTAAGAGGCCTTGAGAGATCACAGTATGTAGCATTTGTTGCTTTTGCAGAGATTGCAGAAAAATGTAAAAGAAGCACCATGTAAAACTATATTTATTACCAGAATTTCCCTCATTTCTGGTAGTCATAGAATGTTCATGGAGTTTACTTAAAAATAATACACAAATAATAGGTAAATATAAACAGTGCATCAGGAATTCTACAAGAAGAACATTCTTACCTATAAAAACTAGATTTCTGTAATTCTCCAACATCACATCAATATATAAAGTCCTCCAAGCAGAATTCAGACATTCCCAGTTCTCATGGGAGAAGTCTACATCCAAATCACTGAATGTCAACAGACCCTGTAATAGAAAATTACCCATTTACCATGTGCTGTTAGGCAAAATGCTTTCCTATGGAAAGAAACATAAGGAATGACAGACACTTTTGTGATACAGATGAGGCATGACAATTATTCAAAGACTAAAGTTTTCTAGAGGTTGTACAGAGATAGGTTAGCAATTTTAAGCACTAGCTGCTCTTCAGAGGATTCACATTCAATTCCTACTACACAACTGAGTTTAACTCCAGTTCCATGGGATCCAATGCTCATTCCTGATCTCTGCAGGCAGGAGGTAGACAGCAGTCATGCAGATATTTTAAAGAAAAAATGAAAGTTAATTTTGAAGATACTTTCTAGAATATACTGTTTTTTTAAAATCTCTGTAAAAACAGGATGACATAAAGATTTTGCAATTAAACTTTTAGGGAATATGAAATAACTATTTGAGGTATAGATATAGAGATGCACCTTTATGAGGGGCATTTTGATATCAAACATTATCACCGGGGCAGTGGTGGCGCACGCCTTTGATCCCAGCACTCGGGAGGCAGAGCCAGGAGGATCTTTGTGAGTTCGAGGCCAGCCTGGTCTACAGAGCAAGATCCAGGAAAGGCGCAAAGCTACACAGAGAAACCCTGTCTCAAAAAAACAAAAAAAAAAAAAAAAAAAAAAAAAAACAAAAAAAAAAAAAAAAACCAAAAAAAACATTATCACATGGAAAAGTTATGATAAGCAAAACTGCTTCCAAATGTTTCTCCTATAGTCCTGCTCTCATATGGATGCTGGCTCAATCTGAATCTTGGCTTCCCATGATGCTATTCTAAAATGCTCAGTTGGGATACTGAAGCCCAGGTTCCATGCTGTACCCTTTGTAGAACAATGTGGAAGGCAGAATTCAGGGATGAATTCAAAGTCAATGAGGTCTGTTTTTTTTTTTTTTCCTAATAAGGAAGATCAGTAAGAGTGCATATATCCCATGCTCTAAAATACACCACAAAGTCAAATAATCTGTGATGTTAAGTTATGACACTACTTTGACTACCATGAAATAGAAAAATCAGTATTAGATACTGTTATTCCACAAGCCAACACAGATGAATAACAATTTCAGAAATTCCATATATGGTTTTACTACAGAACAGTTAGAGAAATTTATATAAATAAATAGCTTATATGACAATGCATTCAGATGAAGTAGAAAAATCTTCTGTGGTCAACAAGAATGTACAATGTCTGTCTGAATTATATATAATTAATTAATTACAGAATTAATATTAAGTATTTTGCTGCCTATGAGATCAGCTCAATTTAAAATTTGAATCTTGTCATTCTAACTCTGTTCTTTACCTCAATATTTGAGCTCACTCATCTAAGAGAATTTTAGATTGTATGAAAAATTGTCATTTATTATTGTTCTTTCATATTTCACAAAGAAGACACAAGGTTATTATCCCCACTCCTTCAAAAATGTCCATGAGAAATGTAAAGCTGGAGGCTAGAGAAAGACTTCAGTGGTAAAAAGAACTTGCTGTTCTTGCAGGGAAACCCAGTTTAATTCCATCTACACATGTGGCAGCTCACTACAGTACCTGATTCCAGTGCCAAGTGTTTGGTGCCAACCTCAGGACTCCATATTCACCAGGCAGGCATGCAGTTCATATAAAAACATGCTGAAAACATTCATATATGTAAATATATTGTATTTAAAAGAAAGAAATGGAAACCTATCCATTGTAACCTCACTTCAGAATCTCCACCTAGATAATACAGTAACTTTGGGGAAGCAAGACCATAGGATGGGGTAGCTTTCCTCCTCCCAAAAGAAAAGAGAGCAAAATCATTAACAGAGGCATTCACTGAGGCTAGAAAATTGATGGTTTATGCACAGCTCCAAAACAACTCTTTCTAGAAAAGTCTTACTTTATATTTCACATGATGCAATATCAATATGGGGCCTGCTTTGCTTATAAAATGCACTGTGGTACAATGTCTGAAAAACAAAATGATGGACAAAGAGAAATTACTAATCTACTGAGAATTTACCATTGACCATTGGAATCGAGAGAATGATAAGAGCAAGAAATCTCCTGAGACAAATATATTTCAGGTATTCAAAAACTGTGTTCCCAGTCCCCAACTCAAACAGAGACCCCCTGCCTGACCAGAGGCCATGCAGGCCACCAAAACTGCAGGTATGCCATCTGCCAGAGGACATTCGCTCACTCTTTAGTTGCCTGACCACCCTACTCTCAAACCCCTCCCATCTTCACTACGGTGTCATGTCCAAGCCCACAACTCAGACAGAGGCCCCCTACCTGACGAGATGTTATGCTGGCCACCAGAACTCTAGATAGGTCACCCACCTGCAGACCACCTCCACTCTCTCAGTGCCTGCCCAACCTACCCCCAACATTCTTTACCCTCCTCCTTACCTTGTCCCAGCTCCTGACTCAGGCAGAGACCCCCTGCTTGACCAGAAGCCATGCTAGTCACCATAAAACCAAGTAGGCCACACGCCAACAATACTCCCCTCATACACTCAGTGCACTTCCCATTCTCAATTCACCCACAACACCTCATCACCCTGTCCGAACCTCCAACTCAGGCGAAACCCTGCTTGACCAGATGCCTCCCCAGTCACCAGAAATCCAGCCCTCAACGTGAATGAAGGACACATGCTCAACCACAGGTCACATCAACCTGGAGACCAGAGATAATACAGAAACCAACCAACCAAACAAACAACCAAACCAAACAAACAAACAAAAAAACCCCCCACCCATCCAACAAAGATAAAGTCAGAAACTGACACCTGCACCTATAACCACCACAAACCCATATGCCTAGATGCCAGCCCAAGAGCACAATCAACAATAGCCAAGGCAACGTCACCACCAGAGCCCAGCTATCTTACTACAACAAGTCCTGAATATCCCAACACAACTGAAGCACAAAAAAATAAAGACATTAAAACCAGGTTTATGGAGGTGACAGAAGTCCTTAGAGAGGACATAAATAAATCCCTTAAAGAAATCAAGAAAAACACAAACAAAAACATGGAGAAAATTAATAAATCCCTTAAAGAAAGACAAGAATAAACAGTTGAAGGAAATGAATAAAACTTTTCAAACCTAAAAATGGAAAGAGAAACAATAAAGAAAACACAAACTGAAGGAATTCTGGAAATTAAAAAAAGGAGGTAAGTAAACAGGAACTAAATATGCAAGCATCACCAAGAGAATTCAACACATGGATGAAAGAATTCCCATGCAGGGATTGCCCTGGGAAGGGGAAATAGAATAGATTTTGCCAGTGGACTATGGGCAGGTGGTAACTGAGAAATGATCTACCTCAAGACCCAGCTATAATACCTTTGTGTATATACCCAAAGGATGCTCCATCCTACCACAAGGACACTTGCTCAACTATGCTCATAGCTGCATTATTCACAATAGCCAGAAACTGGTAACTGATGTCCTCCAGTCAAAGAATGTATAAAGGAAATGTGGGGCATTTACACAATGGAGTATTACTCAGCTGTTGAAAATAATCACATCATGAAATCTGCAGGTAAATGGATGCAACTAGAAGAAACTATCCTGAGTGAGGTAACCCCATTATAGCAAACACGGTATGTACTCACTTAGAAGTTAGCTGTTAATAAAGGTTAAGAATGCTAGAACCCACAGACCCAGAGAGGATAAATAACAAATTGGGCTCAAAGCTGGATGTATGGATCTCCCTGGAAAGGGGAAATCGATTTTCCAGATGGATTAGGAGGGATCAAGTGATAGGGGAGGGGTGGAGGAAGACAGTACAGGGGAGAGAGGCTAATGGAACTGGAGAACATTTGGGGGGCTACATGGAACCCTAGTGCAGTGGAAACTTCCACAATACTATGAGAGTAACTAACCCTAGGGAAGACTCCTAGTAATGGAGGAAATAGAGTCTGAACTGGCCATATTCTTTAACCAGACACCTTCCAGTGTTGAGACTGGGACACCAACCCAGCCACAAAACCTTCAACCTACAATCTATCCTGACTGCAAGATATGCAGGGACAATGGAAGTGTAGAACTTTTGGGAGTGGGCAGCCAGTGATTGGTCTAATTTGAGGTCCATTGTCCAAAAGAGAGTCCCAACACTGCCAGGAAGACCAGGAAGCAGAGGCTGGAAAGCCCAGAGACCTGTAATAGAAAACAAACAAACAAAAAACAAAACAAAACAAAACAAAACACATGTGTTCCAAATGATCCAAATGATATTCTGCTATACTCATGGATCAGTACCTAGCCTAATTCTCATCTGAAAAGCTTCTTCTGGCAGCTTATGGGAGCATACAGAGATCCACAGCCAAATATTAGATAGAGAGAGTCCAAAATGGAGATCCCCATGAGGTCCCACCCCTCAGAGCACAAGGCCTGTTCATTTCTGAAAGGGACCAGAGGGGTACAGAGTGGGAGGTGGGGAAGTGTGGGAAGGAACTGGGAGGAGTGGCAGGAGGGGAACCACAGTTGGTTGGGATGTGTTGTATTCGAGGAAAATATAAATCAGAATTATAAATCTGAAAAAGAAAAACAAACACCTAGAGGCACATCATCACTGAATGATATCGAATGCCAATGAGAAAAACCAGTACACGGCAATCTGCATCTCTTCACAGAAACATCAGTTCCATGGCAAGAGCAAGGCAGACCATTCCATCTGTCATCTGCCCACTCTCTACTGCTGAAACATTCAGTATTAGGATTCAGACAGCGAGTCTCTTCTAAGTCTACTTCTCAATAAATTTTTCTGTGATACAAGTGAATAGTTCCATGTATTTTCATGGCCACATTCATAATCCTGGTTCTGGAAACCTGACCATCCCTGAAATGTAACCTTTGTGGCACATCAGACTTTCCTTCATCACTAATATATAGGGACACAGATCCATCCTCTGTAGGAACTGTAGGGCAGCAATATATGTCATTGATCTTCAATCACAATGGACTCTCTTTCACAACTGCAGGTCTTAAGTCTATGAAAAATATTTGCCTCACAGTAATAATGGAGAGAATATAAAATGGAACAAGGCTGTGCTTTGTAGGTGACATGATTTAATGACAATTTTGATAACCAGAGAAGAAAAAAGAAAAAAAGTCACAGGAAATAAACACATCTGATGACATTGTCCAAGGCAGAGTACTAAAGGCCTTCATGACTTCAATATCAAAATAATTTTCAAGGAAATATACGGACACAACACTGACCTGGTGCTCATTTACAGGAGACACAGCCATTCTCCATGTTGCTCTTCTCTGAGTTTCTGTCTCTGGAACAAAGACTGGAACTCTTGTTCACATTTCACATCAAGGTGTAAAAAGCACAAACCTACAAAAACTACAACCGTGTTATGTGTGTTAGGGACAAAGTCATACCACAGGAAAAAAATCCAAACACCCAAGTGATACCAGGTCTTGTCAATATTTCTACAGAGAGGAGAGCTTGTGAAATTATACTTAAAGTGCTAAAAGAAAATAACTCTCAGGTGGTGGGAGTTATCACGGCCTTCTTTCTGTTTCTAGGCCCGGCTATGGGAACAATATTCTTATTTAGGGCAGTTTTGTGACCATATGGCGACAGGACTGTACTGTCTGCCTGCTTCCTGCCCATTACCTTCTCTGCCGGGGTCAATGAGCAGAGGTCCAAAAGTTTGCTCTTCCAGCCGACTTCTGCATTCTTCTGGTTTGTGCTGGGCCCAGATATCTGGGTCCCAGGGAGGGAGTCTCTGCAGATGGACTTGTCAGTGGGGGGGGGGGGGGTCAGAGTGGCAAGGGTACACAGGTTCTTACTGACAGCTCTGACTGATTTCTGCTTAAGCCAAGCACAAGAAGCTCCTAGGCTGAGAGAGATCTGTCTCTCTGCCTGTCACAAGGATGGGGGTGGAGGCGGCAGGCCTGACTGGTGTATATGATCCTTCTCCCTTCGTTCTTTTATGCCTGTTCTCTGTGACGGAAACTAGGTGCCTTCGGAGGCTCCTCTCTGATTAAATAAACTTTTCCCCCTCCACAGCTCCCTGTGACCTCCCAATGCTTAACACCTTGGACAGGCTAGGAGGCTGGCAGACTGGGTCTAGGGGTTGAACATGGCCCTAGTGTGGACCTGGGTATCAGGGGAAGAAGGAACCCTTCGGCCTCAGAAGGGCTGAAGTGAAGGGACAGGCCTAGAGCCAAGACAACCAGAGTGCCGCTCTGATTTAGAAAGGCCAATGTTTTTCTTTTCTGCTCACTTTTTTCTTTTTTTAGACAAGATGCAGCCCACAGTGACCTCGCATTTTATATGTCCCTAAAGATGACCTTGAATTGCTCTTGTTACCTTCACCTATCACGTGCAGGTATGCACCTCCATGTCCTGGATCTGGAGATCAAATCCAGGACTCTGTGAGTGCTAAACAAGCACTCAGCTAACTGAGCTACACTCCAGCCCCTTTCTAATTTCCAAGTACCGGCAATGGAGTTTCCTCTTCACTGTTATATTCCCTTCCCCCCGACCCCCCAAACGCTGTCCACAGTCCCTGGAACAAACTGCCAAACTGGCCAGCACCACCCCACCCCTAGCTCCTGGCCGTCCTCCCACATCCCTGTGCAGGAAAAGGCTGAGGCCCAGGTTCTCCCTTACCTTGGCACCAGGCCCTGATGGGAAACTGCTGGAAGAAACTGAAATATGGCGTTGGCTTCTCTTTCAGCCTGAAACCGCCAGAGATTCTGCCAAATCCAGGCCCCTTCTCCATCTTCGGCAGGCCTCCTTCTCTACGTGCGGCCCGTGACGTCAGGACGTCAAGGGGGTGGGCCGTGGCAGTGGCAGCTCTGAGATCCCATTCCTTTAAAAGAGAAGGATCCCAGGCGGATCTCTGTGAATTCGAGGCCAGCCTGGTCTACAGAGCAAGCTCCAGGACAGGTTCAAAACTACACAGAGAAACTTTGTCTTGAAAAACAAAACAAAACAAAACAAAACCAAAATCAAAACCAAAACCAAACAAACAAAAATAATAAAACAGGATCTACTCCTGGCTGACCTTGGAGTGAGCCCGCTGCAGGTCTGCCCCGGTCGCTGGATCTGCAGCCTGCAAGGCAGCGGCTAGTCTGGTGACTGGCAGTCACATGTGAGAGCCATGAACCCTGAATGCAGACATACTGACCTTCGACTTTCATACACTGTTGCAAGGTCCCAAGTGTCTGCATGATGGCGGGTTGCTTTGTGGGTGACTCAGTACAGCCAGAGAGTCTGGCCCTATCACCTGTCCTGGAAACCTTTCCTAAGGAGCTTGGTTTGGTGGAGCTGTCCATGGGTGGGCAGGGCGACTTGAACCCACTGCGCTTTCCTTTTATAGATCTTTTCTACGCTCTGCCAGTGGAAAAGGAGGAAAAATTAAGAGGGAGGGGGTGGGCCCAGAAAAATTCATAGGCTCCTCCCCACCAGAGAGTTCAGATTGTTTTGCCCAGAGGCATAGCAGGGGGAGGGTGTAGAGTGGGGTGCCCTCCCTGTGTGCCTGCTCCCCATGCATACTCTGCAGTGACTAGGGTGGCTGGGACCACCATTTACTTGTGTTCAGTCCTATGCAAGTGTGCCAAGTGAGCAATCACGGAGGAGCTTTTACCTCACAGACTCTTTGTGCTGATTCAGTTGCTCCTTGAACACCTCTACTACTGTGCCCTTGGGTTTTCTTGTCCTGCTGGAGGGAAGGACAAGTTTCACTTTTCATATTTTTCAGAGTCCTGCCCAATTATCTCAACTAGCCATTCAATTCTTTGTTTTTCAGTTACATGAAGTCATTGTTGAAACCTTTGTTTCAGCTCTGATGCACACTGAAACTCTTGCACACATTCATCAAGATTAAATGAACTTGAGCCAGCCCGGCTCCTGAGACCCAATTGTTTTTCTTAATCCCTAACCAAAACCACAGTCTATATAGCTCTTCAAGTTAAACTCATGAGTCTTAGCTGTGTGACACTTCCTTGTTCTTATTTTCTATCCTCTGCAGGCCCTGCTTTATCGGGGTGGGGCAACACTAATCCTACCTTTACCTGTATTAATTTCCCCACTAAGTGAACTTCTATCACAACCCCTTACTATATTTATCAAAAACTCTTAATCATCAAATCCCATTTAAACTAAAACTATTATAGTCTAAAATCACTGTTTCAGTTAAAGAGTACAGCTTAAGAGGAAATCATCTTCATAATAATCCATAGGAAAAATGCCAAGTAGAGCAGAATATTTCCAATCCCACTACATTAAAGGCAGTGGGGAATCTCCCTACACCCATTTACACCATACCAGATACCAGAGAAAAATGGCAGACCAGAGAAAAGCAGCAACCATGTAAAGGCACAGCAGTAGCAAGAGACAATCCAGAGCCAAAGCCCTCAGGGCCTTGCCTATCCAAGATTCACCCATCAGTGCCTTCCTTCCTGGTGGGCTAATCTCTTGAAACTTAATGGCCCCCTGATGCTCCTCTCACATGGCCACCAGCCCCCACAGCCAAACAGGCAAAGAGCCCAAACTGGAGACCTCCATTGGGATCCTCCCGTTGGAGCTCAGGGAACCCTGAAGAATAGGGAGAGGAAGAAATGTAGGAACCAGATGGGCCGAGAACACCAGGAGGAAAACACGGCCCAAAAAATCAACAAAGAATGGTTCATAGGGGCTCACAGAGCCTGAAGCAGCAATCATGAGGTCTGCATGGCTCTGCATTAGGTCCTCTGCATATTAGTTTTGGTTGATAGCTTGGCATTTTTGTGGGACTCCTAACACTGGGAGTGGGGATGTCTTTGACCCTATTGTCTGCTCTTGGGATCTTTTTCCTTTTACTGGGTTACCTCACCCAGCCTTGCTATGAGGGTTTGTGCCTAGTCTTATTGACTCTTTCCATGCCATGTTGATATCCCTGGGAGGCCTGCCCTTTTCTGTAGAGAATCAGAGGAGCAGTGGATCTGGTGGAGAGGGGAGATGGGGGCTGGAAGGAGTAAGGAGATGGGAAATTGTGATCAGGATGCATTGTATGAGAAGAATAAATGAAAATATATGCCATGTGGTGATGGCACAGGCCTTTAATCCCAGAACTCTGTAGCCAGAGGCAAGCAGGTCTCTTTGAGTTTGAGGCCAGGCTGGTCTACAGAGCAAGTTCCAGGATACCCAGAGAAAGATATTTTTATTTTTGTTATGTTGGATGATAATCCAGCAGATTATAGAATATTCAATGATCAAATAATGGCACTTAATAAATATCTCCTTTTAAAATAAAATCTTCATTTATTTCATAGTTGAATGTATTTATGACATATGAATTTTCTAAGCAGGATTTAAATATGATGCTCAAGTCTGGTTGATTTGTCAACATCCCTATCATTGCTTTGTGGTTGGAGATTTGAGGTCCTCACCTGTATTTATTACCCATTATATGTAATAAAGTTTATGACGTACAATGCAGGTCTTTAGATGTGGTTATTAACTCAAATTGTGCTTGCATCACAATTCTCCAGCTAAGTTTACCCCTCCAGTCTTCACAGTTCCTCCCATGTAGAAATCACTAGTTCATCCAGAGTGCTGTATTTAATGGCAGTTGTATGTATTCTGCTGATCAGGAGACAGAGTCTATTTATCAATATCATTTCCTTTGATATCCAGAGAAGTGGACTATATCTAACTTAGGTCTCCTTCTCATGAACACACATGGTTCTTGGTGATGATTTTAATATCTATAGCACTAGCAGCTGTATAAGAGATTCCTCCTCCTCTACACCATCACCAGTATGTGTGGCCTAATCCCTTTAACAGTAACATTGTAACTCAGGAGAAATGATTGCTCGTGCTTGTTATGACATGTCTTACCATGAGAAATAATGAAATCAGGCAATTATTCTAAAAACATTTTGACCATTGGAGGTATTGTTGTAGTCCATGACTGTGCTTTTGGTTTCTGACAACTTCAAACAAACTGGAGTGAACCGAAGAGAAGAAACCACAACTGAAGAATTGCCCACTGTGGACATTGCCAAGAGTTGTCAGGAGGTCCTGGGTTGTATAAAAAAGCAAGCTGATCAATCAATGGAGAAATCATCATTACTCCATGCTCTCTGCTTCAGTTCCTGCCTTGAGTTCTTGATTTGGCTTCCCTGTGAGGTGAAATTAACCATTTCTTGACTATGTTACATTTGATCATGGTGTTTTTCACAGCTGCACAAAGAAACTATTGCACTATCCTTTCAGATGACACTCTCTGCTATAATTGCATTACTTGGGGGTTCTGATAACTGGGTCCTATAACTGCATGGTGTATTTTTGTGTGTTAATTATCTGTTATGTGAATCATTTGCAAAGGCCTTTTTTTTTTTTGGTTTTTCAAGACAAGGTTTCTCTGTGTAGCTTTGTGCCTTTCCTGGAACTCATTTGGTAGCTCAGGCTGGCCTCGAACTCACAGAGATCCTCCTGCCTCTGCCTCCCAAGTGCTGGGATTAAAGGCATCCGCCACCACCGCCCCGCTGCAAAGGCCTTTCTTATCCAGCATCTGTTCTCTCTGTGATTCTACATAATGGTTTTATTTTTCTGTCCTTCTATATGTCCAATCTCGCTTCTTCTATTAATTATGAATATTAATCAACTGTGCCTTCACAAAGTGCCTGTATGTGTTGCATAGCTTGATGTTTTTCCTTTTAGATATTTTATTTAATTTGAGATGATATTATATAGGGTGAGAAAAACATCAAATATAACAGTCTTACATGTGGGGCTTTCTGTATTTCCCAGATTTTCACTGAAAATGTGCTCTTTCCAATTTGTTCTTCTCATCCACATAAGGAATCCCTTGATTGTAATGCATGGGGTTAGGGGTTCATACTTTAATCCTGAACCCGAAATCTGAGTGTCTGTTTTAATAGTCAAGACCTGTTATTTTGACTGTCTTTTCTTTCCACCTTGTAATCATTTAATAGAGTGCCTCTGACTCAGCTATTTTTATGAATATTGTGTCTACACAGAATTGTCTATTTTTCATGTTTTTTTTATATTGGTCACTGTACATCCAGAGATAGCCTGAAACCCATGACATAAAAAAAAAGCTGGTTTGGAATTCACAGATATGCGTGTATTTGCATTCTTAATGTTATCATCATAGACACATGCCACCATGGCTGACCCTACTCAATTTTTTCATAAGAATTCAGTTGTTGGTTTTCTGTTTCTGTAAGCAACACACTTGGCACATTTATTGACTTCTGTCTTACATTTTTCCAATTTCTGCCTAAGATGAACACTATATATGTAAAAGGGATAACACATACTTTCATGCTCAGAAAGTTGGCATTTCATCATGATGCAAAAATTAATGGTTTTCTATGTCTTTAAACTGTCATAAATACCATTTCACTACCATAAACAAACTACTTTCATTTGGTTTCCAGTGAATTTGTAAATTGTATTGGACAGTATGGCTGGGTTAAGGCTTTTAAAGCTTCTTTTGAATTGTATTTGTCTTGTACTTAGTATTAGTAAAGATACAATGATTCTAATTCTTATTTTTATATTTATGAGGATTTGTGATCTATCTATGCAGCTACTATAGTTATTGCTAGGTTAATTCCTTTTCTATAGGAACTGTCTCCATTTACCTGATACTGTTGCGTTGTACTGTAATGACAATGAATGGATAAGGATGTATCTTAGACAGCAGAGCACTTTCCAAGCATGCTCAAGGCATGAGTTTTATCCCCTAGCACTGTGTACAGTGGGTTCTGAGTCACATGCCTGTAATCACAACCCATGTGTGGTAAATATATGACATGATCCCTTCAAGTCCTCTTCAGCCAGATGGTGATTTTGATGCTGTCATAATTTAAATGAATCATTGTCCTAAGGGGAAAAAGGAGATGACTCTAGGAATTTATTTACCTCTTTTGTTTCTGTGGCATTGTGCTTTCTCTTGTAACTCCCAGGACTTTCATTTCTTTTCTTTTCTTTTTTTTTTTTTTTTTTTCGGTTTTTTAAGACAGGGTTTCTCTGTGTAGCTTTGTGCCTTTCCTGGAACTCACTTTGTAGACCAGGCTGGCCTTGAACTCACAGAGATCTACCTGCCTCTGCCTCCCGAGTGCTGGGATTAAAGGCGTGCGTTACCACCGCCCGGCCCTCATTTCTATTTTTAATGAGAACAATTTTTGAGCTACAAAATTTGTGTTCTGTTTTCATTTTCATCTTTCCTTTTCTTAGAAATAACCATGTATGTGAAAGAATTGGAAGCCAAGGAATATAACAATCATGGTGTTAAAGTAAATTGTTATGCTCAACATTGTTCTTTTTTTAAAATTATATTTATTTATTTATTTATTTATTTATTTATTTATTTATTTATTCTCTCATATATTACATCCCAACCACAGCTCTCCCTCCTTCCTCTCATCCCAGTCCCCCATCCACCTCTCCTCTCCCCCAGATCCACTCCTCCTCCATTTTCCTTCAGAAAGGGCAGCCCTCCTAGGGGTATCAACCAAACATGGCATGACAAGTTACAATGAGACTAGGCACATAGCCTATGACAAGGCTGGATGAGGCAACCCAGTAGGAGGAAAAGGGTCCTAAAAGAAGACAAAAGGGTCAGAGATAGTCCCCACTCCCATTGTTAGGAGTTCCATAAGAATACCAAGCTAAGGAGAGAGATGGCTCAGCAGTTAAGAGCACTGACTGATGTTCCAGAGGACCTAGGTTCAATCCCTAGGCCATCTGGTGTCTGATCATGCCGGGATAAAAGAAAGAAAAAAAAAAAGAAAGAAAGAAAAAAGAACATCAAGCAATACAACTGTAAAATTTTATGCAGAGGGCCTAGGTCAGTCCCGTGCAGGTTCCCTGGTTCTTGGTTCAGTTTCTGTGAGCTCCTATGAGCCCTGACTAGCTGATTCTGTGGGCTGTGTTCTTCTGGTATCCTTAACCCCTCTGGCTCCAACAATTCTTCCTCCCCCTCTTCTGAGGAATTTCCTCAGCCTAATGTTTGGCTGTGGGTCTCTACATCTGCTCCCATCAGTTGCTGGATGAAGCCTCTCTGATGACAATTGTGCTAGACTCCAGTCTACAAATATAACAGATTATCATTAGAATCATTTCAATGATTTTTTCTATTGTTTAACATTGTTCTTATGTGACTACTCCTGAGCCAGATTCTTTAGACATCTATATTCTACAGCATACATACACTGTCAGAAACAGTGAGAAGATGGAAGGAAGTGCCAGGATAGAGCAGTTCATTGTTAGGATGGACTCAAAACAAGTGTGTTACCTCTTTTCACAGGAGTAACATAGCTGTGAGTCTATGTTTTTATGAATTTTTAATATGAAGATGAGTTGTTTCTCCTAATTCAGTTTACTTGTCATTGAAAAAATATGCATGTGTTGAGGAGAGAGTGATGTCTGGATATGGACCAACAGCATGCCATTATTTTATCTACTAAGCTTATCCTTCAGTGTACATGTGTTTCCCTATGATCAGGGATAGGGTAATTATGTTATTTAAGACATAATATGATTCTGGAATAATTTCCTACATAATCTAAAATTTCCTTATAATTTGTGTCTTCATAATATTTAATTATAGTCATCATGAAACTTTATCACTTGACTCCTTGTATTCCTCAGCAAAAGTCTCTATTGTTGTACCCTTTTATACCTTCTCACACACCCCCATTAATCCCAGTCAAATGTGTGGGCTCCTTTTCTATAGTTATTACTGTTACATACATATGTACAACTATGCAATTACTACCTGTTGAGTCCATTTAATGTTGCTTGTATGTATATGGTTTGCGAGCTGAGTACTTGTGGTTGGATAATTGATTAGGTTTTCATCCATAAAAGTTATTATTTCATCCTGTTTTCAGCAGTAATTAGTTGCCTATGGTCCTATGTCTACAGGTGGCTCTTCATGAGAATACATCCCCTGAGGAAGCATGTCTACAGTTGTCATAGCTAAGTTCTTTTATAAGCAGTCATATTGTTGGGGTATTGTGTGTGTACCTTCTCTGTTAATTCTTTTTTTTTTGTTTTGGTTTTTTGAGACAGGGTTTCTCTGTGTAGCTTTGCGCCTTTCCTGGAGCTCACTTGGTAGCCCAGGCTGGCCTTGAACTCACAGAGATCCGCCTGCCTCTGCCTCCCGAGTGCTGGGATTAAAGGCGTGCGCCACCAATGCCCTGGCCTTCTCTGTTAATTCTAAGACAAATAATGTCAAATATTTCCAGGTCATCTGACTCTCAGAAACTTTCTGCCCATATTCCACGATGTTCCCTAAGCATATTTGCAAGAAATTTGTGGTAGATTTATTAGTTCTCCTGGGCACCCCTGAAGATTGCTCATTCTACTTTGACAACTTCTGCTATTCTTTAGTTATCTTCTGTTGCACTGAGTATTTTCTTTTATTAGTGGTGATAGCCACACTTATATGTGGGTATAAGGAAAAATATTTAGGATGAAGTTGGGAATGGTTCAGGCTTAAAAAATTCCACCCTACTTTTAAAAGGCTTAGGAACTAAATAGAAGGATTCTGATGTGCCATTCTGTACTGAGAAATGTAATGTCTGTTTTCTTTTCACAAATTAAATGAATTAATCTCTTTGCCAGTTGGACGTCTCCAATACAAAAAAGAATAATATTTATTGAGGTCTATGGGGGAGTCTTGCCCCTCAATAGCCCTCTCCCAGGGTCTGGGAAGAATCTACAACCAGCTGATAATCTAATCTTTGACGATATTAAATGAATATGTACATGAAACTCTTAGTCATTTGTTTTATTTTTCCGAGTCAGTTCTCTCTCTGCAAGGCGTCTGTTCTGGTCTCAGATTCAGCGTCTCTTTGTCCCTTTTCTTCCTGTCCTCTCCTTGTCCTGGTTCTAGCTGAGCTCTTTTGCTCTCCACCTCATCTTCGTCCTCTGATCCTCTGTCCATTATGCTCCTTCTTCTCTTACCCTCCTGACGTGACTCAATTCACCTACAATCTGCAAAAACTCTGCCTTGCTGCTTCCTGGTCGGGTGGAACAACCCTGCTCAGAGATAGGAGTACAGCCTCAATACCTCACTGCACCTGATAGGCAAAAAACCCCTTTGTTCTGAGTCAATTGCTCTGAAATGCCACTTGGCCTGTGAGAGGAAGAAGAGTCTGAGCTTCATTTGCACAAGAAATAAAGCTATGCAGGTAGCAACAGTCAGTGTCTCCAGAAGGGTATTTATCTTAATTCAGGAGACCATTTGCCATTATGGCCTAGGATACTTGAGAAGTATTTCAGATAAATACACTGTTAGGAGTTCTTGAAAGTATGCATAGCATACATGGCTTGACCTCTGGAAAAGTCCTTGACCTTCCAGGTAGTATCTTTTGTCATAGTAGCTGGTGAAGGGGTTGGGTGTGTTTGTATATGCCTGGCGGACACATCCGCCTGGCCAAATAGGTCAAGATAGCCATTTCCGGGTCAAGGCGTCTCGCGTGACCAGGGTTCGTGATGTCATGTAGCCATGCAAGCACACGGCGTGCCTACGTCATCTATGTCCACCTGGACACGCCCCGCCTTATAAAGAGCTGCCATAACTGATCTAATCCTCTTCCTCACACACACGTGTTCCCCCCGTATGGGCACTCACTATCCTTGTTCTCCAATAAACTCTATTAGCGGATTCTGTCGTGTTTCGTGATGTTTTCTTGCAGGGTAACAGTGAAAATAACTAACATTCCGGTGCCGAAACCAGAGCGGGTGCTTCCAGGCGCCCTCCGCCTGGAAAACCCGTGAAACCGGGATTGCTGCACAAAATCGTAAATTGCTCCGGACGCGACAGACTGCTTTTCCATCTGCCTAGGCGCGATACCTTCCATGCCACACCGCTTTCTCCGATTGGTGAGTCCCCCCACATTTCGGCCAGCGTAAACGGTTTCCTGAATCTCTGAGAATGACTGTTGAGCGTCCAGCGTCTCACGAGTATTCCTGAGACCGGGGGATCCCCTGGCCACGGTCTTCATTGGCTACGGTCGGTCCCTATTGCAGGCCTACATTTTAGCCTTCTCCCTCGTCTGCAGCCTGAGATATTTCTTGCATTAGGACCACCGCCGTTGGGTGCGTCCTGGGGGCTACGTGAGACTGACGCGTTTATCTGCTTGACGGAGCGGCACACACTGTCCGGATTCCCGGGGAATCCTCTCCTCACGTGGCTGTGGCCCCCGCTACTGTAGCTGATGAGCTAAGTAGCGGCCTGTGCCAGGAATCCGCCCTTGGTTTTGGGGACGCCTGAGGCCTTGGCTCTGGATCATGTTTTTTTTATTTTTATTTTTTATTTTCTGCCTCTCCACTGCAGACATGGGAAACAAGGCTTCCAAATCTATCAGCCCTTCTTCTCCATTAGGCTGTCTTCTTGAGGTGTTAAAGCCTCTCACCTTAATGCCTTACATAAAGACTCATAAGCTAATCCGTCTCTGTACTAAAAGATGGCCCACATATTCCCTAGAAGACAACAAAAAATGGCCACCTAATGGCTCTCTAGATCCCGATATTTTACGAGAGTGATCTAATTATTGTCAGCATGCAGGCAAATGGAAAGAGTTTCTTTCTTCTTTCTCAGTGCTAAACCGTCTCTTCTAGATGCCTTCTCTCCTGCTCATATGCTCCTAGCTATGCCTAAACCGGAGGATTCTCTGACTCCGGAATCTCTGACTCTGGATCTTGCTAATGAACCTCTAACTAAAGTCCATGTTCCATTCTCTCTAGCAGAACTCTCTCAGATAGAAAGTAAGCTGGGTTCTTATACTTCTAATTCTGCTTCCTTTATTAAACAGTTTCAATATATAACTCAATCTTACAGTCTCACCTTTCATGATATATTCATGATACTTTCTAATAATTTACTCCTGAGGAGTGCAGGTGGGTTTGGGAGCAGGCCAGGACTCATGCAGACGAAATTCATCAGACTAACCTCTCACATCCCCCAGGAGCTGAGGCGGTTCCTGACCAAGAGCCACACTGGGACTACAATACCCAGGGTGGCTGTCTAGCCAGAGATAGGTTTATTACCTGTCTCCTGACAGGCCTCAGTAAGGCTGCCCTAAAGCCAGTTAATTATGAAAAATAAAAATGGTAATTCAGGATAAGGACGAAAATCCATCTCACTTCTTAGAGCGGCTCACCAAGGCTCTACTTCAGTTCACCAGCTTAGATCCAGAAAGCCCTGAGGGCAGGCAGCTACTAATGACTCACTTTGTCTCACAGAGCTTCCCTGACATTAGGGATAAACTTAAACGCTTGGAGAACGGCCCTCTAACTCCACAGGCAGATATGCTGGCGATACCATTTAAGGTGTACCATGGTAGAGATGAGAAAGCCCAAAGAAAACACTATCAAATGCTGGCAGGCATCCGATTGGCTCCCTGAAAGCCATCTGGTCCCTGTTTCAAGTGTGGGAAAGAAGGCCACTGGGCCCGGGCTTGCACCACCGGCCCACGAAGGGCACCAACAAAGCCTTGCCCAAAGTGTGGCCAGAAGGGTCACTGGTCAGCTGACAGTCCTAATGTCCCAAGCGACATAGGAACGCCAGATGAAGACCAGCCCCCGGCTGACTTTTTAGGCTTGGCCTACAGCGAGGATTGACGCTGCCCGGTTTCTGCCCTGGCCACTCCCATCTCACACAGGGAACCAAGGGTAATTATAAGTGTTAATGGGCACCCCATCTCATTCCTTTTGGACAGCAGAGCTACGTATTCTGTCCTGAGAGAGTTTTTGGGGCCCACGTTTCCAGCTAAACTCCCAATTGTCGGGGTTGGGGGACAGCCTTACATGCCTCATCAGACATCACCACTTAACTGTATTTTTAGAGACATCCCTCTCACACATACATGCCTAGTGGTGCCAAGCTGCCCTGTACCTTTCATGGGGAGGGATTTACTAGCTAAGGTAGGGGCATCCATCTCCTTTGCCCCACACATTGACCTTATTCCAGAAGCGCCAGCAGCTCCTCTCCTCCTTCTCCTAGCCACTGACTCTTCTGACTCTAACAATTCTTTTCCCTTGCCAGCCTCTCAGGTAGACCCAAAGGTTTGGGATACCTAAAACCTTTCTATTGCTAGGCACCATCAGCCTGTTATTATCCAGCTACAAGATCCTGCCAGGTATATCACCCAAGCTCAGTATCCTCTCTCACTCCAGAGCCTAAGAGGACTTAAGCCTATCATTTCTGATCTTCTCAGGAAAAAGCTGCTTCGCCTAACCTCTTCACCTTTTAACACCCCCATACTTGCAGTTAAAAAGTCTAATGGAACCTACCGCCTGGTTCAAGACCTCCGGCTCATTAACTCTGCAGTGGTCCCTCTCCATCCTGTAGTGCCTTACCCTTATACCCTCCTATCCACTATCCCTGTGGGAACCTCTCACTTCTCAGTTCTAGATCTCAAAGACGCTTTCTTTTCTATTCCTCTCAGTCCTCAGTCTCAAAATATCTTTGCTTTCACCTGGACTGACCCTGATACTCACCGCTCCACACAGCTCACCTCGACTGTTCTGCCACAGGGATTCAGAGACAGTCCACACCTATTTGGTCAGCCTCTGGCCTCTGACCTGCTTTCTCTGTCTCTCCCTGGCTCTAAACTAATACAGTATGTAGATGATATTTTACTCTGTAGCCCGTCCCTACAGGTTAACCAAACTAACACCTTGGCTCTCCTAAATTTCTTATCCAGCTGAGGTTACAGGGTATCTCCTTCTAAAGTTCAGCTGTCAACACAGGTCACCTATTTGGGTCTATCCATTACTCCAACTCATAAGGCTATTACTGTAGATATAGAAAGTGTTTAATCCAGTCCCACACAGTCCCTTCTACTAAACAGGAGATTCTATCTTCCTAGGAATAGCTGGCTTTTTACGGTCGTGGATTCCATCTTTTTCTCTCCTTGCTCGCCCCTTATACGAGGCAGCTCAGGGCTCGCCACATGAGCCCCTCCTTCATCCAGTTACTAAACCTTTCCAAAAGCTCCAGCAGGCTCTTCTTTAGGCTCCAGCGCTCCATCTCCCAGACTTAACCCGTCCCTTCTCCCTCTATGTAACAGAGAAGGAAGGATTTGCCCTGGGAACTTTAGGGCATCACCTGGGACCTTCCTTTGCACCTGTAGCCTATCTGTCAAAGAAGCTAGACCTTACCAGTCAGGGCTGGGCACCTTGCATCCGTGCCTTAGCAGCTGCAGAACTCCTTATTTGGGAATCAAAGAAGCTAAGTTTTGGGTCATCCATTACCGTTTTCTCTCACCATAATCTGTCCCATCTTTTAACTTATAAAGGCTTACAAACTTTACCTCCTTCTCGGGTTCTTTCTCTCCAGGTGGCATTACTAGAGGATGCCACACTTTCTTTCCGGACTTGTCCACCTCTTAATATTTCAAGTCTCCTCCCTCAACCTAACGCTGACTATTCTCCTTCTCATTCCTGCACTGAAACCTTAGAAGAGCTGTTACCTCACCCTTCACACATACAGGAGGGCACATTGCCTCAGGCTACTTACACCTGGTACACAGATGGCAGCTCCTTTCTATATGAAGGGACCTGTAAAGTGGGTTATGCCATAGTGTCAGATACTGGGATAATAGAGGCACAGGCATTACCCACACACACCACTAATCAACAGGCTGAGCTGATAGCTCTCACCCGTGCCTTCCACTTGGCACAGGGACAATCTTTAAATGTTTATACAGACTCCAAGTATGCTTTTCATATCCTTCTGTCCCATGCTGCTATTTGGAGGGAGCGTGGTCTCCTCACAACAAAAGGGGGATCCATATCTAACTCAGGCCAAATAATGGCCATGCTGGAGGCTTCCCAACTCCCCAGGGCTATAGGAATTGTCCATTGCTGGTCTCATCAGACCGATAGCTCCATCATCTCTAGGGGAAACAACCGGGCTGACCAGGCAGCCAGGACAGCAGCCCTCCAGGGCCAAGTCCCACCTCAGCCACCACAGGGAATCCACACAGTACAGCCTACACCCTCACAGGGAACTCCAGACACTAGACAAATTCTTTCCTATCTACACCAGCTCTTTCATCCTAATAATCTTGCTCTGTCTCAATTTGTAAAAGCTCACCTGCAGCCCACCTCTGAGGACTTACAGTTCTTAAGAACTATTACTGCCTCTTGTGAGATCTGCCAAAAAACAGATCCCAATACCAAGTATAGGAGTCAGCCTTTTCCCACCCACCAGGCTAGGGGTTCCCTTCCAGGGTCTGACTGGCAGCTCGATTTTACCCATATGCCCACCATCAGGAAAGCTAAATATCTTCTCCTATTTTTGGACACATTCTCAGATTGGGCGGAGGCTTATCTGGTTTCTAATAAGTGGGCTCAGACAGTTGCAGATCTCCTTATCCGAGAAATTATTCCTCGGTTTGGAGTCCCTGCATCTCTTCAGTCTGACAATGGCCCGGAGTTCACCTCCCAGGTCTCTCAGACACTGGCTAAGGCCCTTAATATTTCCTGGAATTTCCATATTCCATATCGTCCCCAATCTTCAGGAAAGGTGGAGCGTACCAACCGGTCTTTAAAAACTATTCTTACTAAGATGGCACAGGAACTTCATCTCGACTGGGTAAGATTATTGCCTCTCACTCTCCTCAGGCTCAGGGCCCTTCCAAAAAAGCCTCTTTCAATCTCTCCGTTTGAACTAATGTATGGAAGGCCAGTTCTAACACCAGGTCTTTTATCCAACCCTCCAGCTGTTCCAGATAGCCTGTTAACGCCTCTGTTATGTCACCTAAGGTCTATTCTATGGAGCTACGCAGACTGTTCACTACCTCAGCCGTGTGACAATAATTGTCCAACTCCGATACACATAGGGGATCAAGTTCTTCTCTTTCCTCCAGGCCAGCGCCCTTCACCCCTTTCCCCTAAGTGGCAGGGACCCTTCAAGGTAATTCTTGTGACTCCTACAGCTGCTAAACTCGAGGGCTTTCCTCATTGGGTCCACCTGTCTCACCTAAGACGTTTTATCTCACCTCCATCCCAGAAAAATCTCTCTTCATACACAGTGAAACAAACAGGGCCCTGTACTCTCAAGATCCAGAGGACATCAGGATCCACTGCCTTGTCACCAATTCCAGAGGAATGAGGTATCACTCCTTCCTTTCCCAACCAGGGCCACACAGAGCCGGAAGCAAAAGGACCATCAAAATATCCAGGCGGTAAGGAAAAGTATAATACAACAATCTATCATTGTTCAATACTCAGTAACTGATCACCTGCATTTCCTAAATGCTAACCTAATATGGAAAACAGGTGCCTTAAATAAACTACCTCTAATGAGGCTTGTCTCAGATAAAAATTAAGCAGAGTACTAAGGCCAGATCTACCTCAGATAAATGTCACATGTCTCCATCTGGACAGGCCAGATCTACCTCAGATAAATGCCATCTCCAAAAATAAAATAATAATGATTCTTTTTCTCTAAGCTTTTCTATGTCAACAGCATCTCATCAAACGGAAGTCTCCTAGCTACATCACGGAAGGTTTCCAGCAGCTGCAGAACAAGGGGACAGTGGAACGTCATTCCAGGACCTCCCCACCTTCATCCCAGGACTCCACAGGATACCCTCCCATCTCCCCCAAGAGCTAACCAACGCCCACTGTTCAGCTGGAAGCAGTCTTTGAGAGAAACGTCGCCCCCATACCCAATCAAACCCAGTTTTTTTCTTTTTTAAAGGAAAAAAGTCGGGAATGAAGGGGTTGGGTGTGTTTGTATATGCCTGGCAGACACATCTGCCTGGCCAAATAGGTCAGGATAGCCATTTCCGGGCCAAGGCGTCTCATAACCAGGACGACGGACCCGGACACATTCACCTGGCCAAATAGGTCAAGATAGCCATTTTCGGGTCAAGGCGTCTCGCGTGACCAGGGTCCGTGATGTCACGTAGTCATGCAAGCGCGCGGCGTGCCTACGTCATCTACGTCCACCTGGACACGCCCCGCCTTATAAAGAGCTACCATAACTGATCTAATCCTCTTCCTCACACACGGGTTCCCCCATACGGGCACTCACTATCCTTGTACTCCAATAAACTCTATTAGCGGATTCTGTCGTGTTTTGTGACGTTTTCTTGCAGGGTAACCGCGAAAATAACTAACAGCTGGATTCTGTTTTATTTTCCTGTGGCTTGCAGCAAATATTTTATTTTATGAGGCAACTAAAACTGTCTTGATAGAAATAAGCATTTTGGGTTCCCCATTACAGAAAAATTTGAAAAAATGACAATAATTAAACCTTGGTTTATGAACATTACATGTTGAAAGTTTGTTTTCCTCCTTGTATGTGTACTTTTAACCTTCCAAAGTATGTTATCTTCTTGACTCCAAGTCATTATTGTAAAGATAAGGGGGTGCCAGAGCATATAAAGTGGTTATGAAGCAAGTGAGCAACATGAGTTGAGATCCAGAGAATCCACATCATGGTAGTGCACAGTTACATTCGAAGTACTCTTCCAGGGAGATGGGAAGATGAGATAAGAAAATTCTCAGAAGTTTCTCTGGCATGTGTAGTGGCAAAAACTAAGACACATAATCTAAAGTGGGCTGAACAACAAATACAGGCAGAGAAGTTATCATCTGCATTTCATGCACAAGCATTGAAAATTTTCCCCATGAGAGATGTGTATACAAACACATCAGAGACAGAAACACTAATACACAGCGTATACACATGCAATCTATGATAAATATATAACTATAAAAAAGCCAACTATTACCACAGATAGATTGAATTCAATGAGGGAGTTCATAAATACTAAACTGCCTAAGGAACTTGGTAGCTTAACAGGGAAACAACTGCTTTTCATAGTGTTGGAGAATGTCATATCACACAATTTTAATGAAAAACATTCATTAGCAGATGTGAAAGTATGTCTTCTGACAAAACACAGGCTTTCAAGCTGTAGAAGCCATTGCATTTAAATTTGTACATCTGACTGTTTTGAGCTCCCACCTGAGTGCAATATCACTTCCCTGTAGGCTGATGGAGGAAAACTACCAGTTTATTTTTGCCGTGTTATTTGTCATTGAGGAAATGAACAGGAACTCCCATCTTTTACTAAACAGCTCTCTGGGAATTGACGTTTACAACCTCCCATATGCTGAAATAAAGGTTCTAGAGAGTGTGTTTTATTGGCTCACAGATTTGAGCAGTCTCATCCCTAATTACTTCTGTAGAAAAGAGAGCAAATCAACTGCTTTACTTAGAGGAATATCATGGAAAATATTTGAACTCATTAGGACATTACTGTATCTTTACAAATTTAGTCAGGTGAGTAATAGTGCCATGAGTGATGGGTAGGCAGGTCTCTTTTCACACATTGTAACTATGTGCAAAATGAAAGTGAGAGATTTTAATTACTCACTATAAAAGAACAACTACAGAGACAGATGAAGACACATCCATATTTTTTACTTTGAAATGCAAGAAAGAGGATGGACAGTGGAGAGGGTGACTGAAATCTTGAGACTTTTCAGTAAATTTGGGGAAACTTTCAGGGACTGATATATGATTTTAAAAACTGTTGTGCATATTTTCTTTTTGTTTTAGTTAAGAAATTTTTTTCATTCATTTTACACATCAATCAAACACTCCCTCTTCCCTCCTCCCACTCCCCCAGCCTCCCCCTCCTAATCCACTTCCCACTCCCTCCCAGAAGAAAGCAAGGCCTCCCATGGGGAGGCACATCCAGTAGAGGCAAGTCCAAGCCCTTACCCCTGCCTCAAGGCTGCAAGAGGTGTCCTATCATAGGTAGTGGGCTCCAAAAAGCCTGTTCATGCACCAGGGATGGATTCTGACTCTACCACCAGAGGGCCCCCCAAGGAGATCAAGCTACAGAATTGTCTCACCATACAGAGGGCCTAGTCCAGTCCCATGTAGGCTTCACAGCCATTGATCCAACTTTCATGGGATCCCACTAGTTTGGTTTGGTCATCTCTGCACTTGCTCATAGAAACCCTCTTCTTTCTCTTTAACTGGACTCCTGGAGCTCCACCTGGTGTTTGGCTGTGGATCTCTGCATCTGTGTCCATCAGTTATTGGAGAAAAGTTCTGTGATGACCGTTAGGGTATTCACCAATCTGATCTCTAGGGCAAGCCAGTTCAGTTCAGGCACCCTCTCCACTATTGCTAGTAGCCCAGGCTGGGGTCATCCTTGGGGATTCCTGGCAACTTCCCTAGCACTGGGTTTCTCTCTATCCCCATGATGTTTCTCTCTATCATGGTATCTCTTTCATTGCATTCCCCATCCCTTGCTGTTCCAGCTCAACCACACCATTCCCTTATGTTCTCATCCCGTATCCCCTACCCTCCATTGCCCACCCTTCATCCCCAGTTTACTCATGGAGATCTCATCTATTTCCCCTTCCCAGTGCAGTCCATGCATCCCTCTTTGGGTCTTCCCTGTTAGTTACCTTCTCTGGAGTTGTGGGTTGTTGCTTGATTATTCTTTGCTTTATATCTAGTATCCACTTATGAGTGGGTACATACCATGTGTGTCCTTCTGAGTCTGGGTTACCTCACTCAGGATGATATTTTCTAGTTCCATTCATTTGCCTGCAAATTTCATGATGTTTTTCTCTGCTGAGAAGTACTCCATTGTGTACCACATTTTCTTTATCCATTCTTCAGTTGAGGGCATCTAGGTTGTTTCCAGGTTCTGGCTATTACAAATAATGCTGCTATGAACATAGTTGAGTTCATAGTCCTTGTGGTATGACTGAGTATTCCTTGGGTATATGCCCAATAGTGGTATAGCTGGGTCTTGAGGTAGATTGATTTGCAATTATCTGAGAAACCGCCATACTGATTTCCAGAGTGACTGTACCAGTTTGCACTCCCACCAACAGTATAGGAGTGTTCCCCTTGCTCCACATCCTCTCCAACATAAGCTGTCTGCAGTGCTTTTGATATAAACCATTCTGACAGGTGTAAGACGGTATCTCAGAGTTGTTTTGATTAGCATCTCCCTGATAATTAAGGATGCTGAAATTCTTCCTTTGAGAATTCTCTGTTTAGCTCTATAGATCATTTTTTAATTGGAATGTTTGTTATTTTGATGTCTAGTTTCTTGAATTCTTTATATATTTTGGAGATCAGCCCTTTGTCAGATGTGGGGATGGTGAAGATCTTTTCCCATGCTGTAGACTGTCATTTTGTCTTATTTACTGTGTCCTTGGCCTTACAGAAGCTTCTCAGTTTCAGGAGGTCCCATTTATTAATTGTTGCTCTCAGTGTCTGTGCTACTGGTGTTATATTTAGAAAGTGATCTCCGGTGCCAATGCATTCAAGACTATTTCCTACTTTCTCTTCTATCAGGTTCAGAGTAACTGGATTTATGTTAAGGTTTTTGATCCCCTTGGACTTGAGTTTTGTGCATGGTGACAGATATGGATCTTTTTGCAATCTCCCACGTGTTGACGTCCAGTTATGTCAGCACCATTTGTTGAAGATGCTTTCTTTTCCATTGTACAATTTTGGCTTCTTTGTCAAAAATCATGTGTTTATAGGTGTGTGGGTTAATGTCATGGTCTTCAATTCAATTCCATTGGTCCACATGTCAGTTTTTTATGCCAATACCAAGCTATTTTATTGCTATAGCTCTATAGTAGAGCTTGATGTCAGGGATGGTGATGCCTCCAGAGGTGGTTTTGTTGTACAGGATTCTTTTAGCTATCCTGGGTTTTTTGTTTTTCCACATGAAGTTGAGTATTGTTTTTTTTCTAGGTCTGTGAAGAATTGTGTTGGTATTTTGATGAGGACTGCATTGACTCTGTAGATTGCTTTTGGTAAGATTGCCATTTTTATTTACTATGTTAATTCTTCCTATCCATGAGCATGGGAGATCTTTCTATTTTCTGACATCTTCTTCAATTTCTTTCTTCAGAGACTTAAAGTTCTCATCATACAGGTCTTTCACTTGCTTAGTTAGAGTTACTCCAAGTATTTTATATTATTTGTGGCTATTGTAAAGGGTAATATTTCTCTGATTTCTTTCTCAGCCTGTTTATCATTTGTATATAGGAGGGCTACTGATTTTTTTAAGTTAATCTTTATCCTGCCACATTACTGAAGATGTTTATCAGCTGTAGAAGTTCCCTGGTAGAATTTTTTAGGTAACTTATGTATACTATCATATCATCTGCAAATAGTGAAGGTTTGAATTCTTCCTTTCCAAATTGTTCCCCTTGATCTCCTTATGCTGTCTTATTGCTCTAGCTAGAATGAACTTCAAGTACTATATTGAATAAATATAGGGAGAGTGGACAGCCTTGTCTTGTTCCTGATTTTAGTGGAATCACTTTGAATTTCTCTCCATTTATTTTGATGTTGGCTGTTGGCTTGCTGTAAATTACCTTTGTTATGTTTAGGTGTGTTCCCTGTATTCCTGATCTCTCTAGGACCTTTATCATGAAGGGGTGTTGGATTTTGTCAAAGGCCTTTTCAGCATCTAATGAAATGATCATGTGTTTTTTTTCTTTCAGTTTTGTTATATGGTTGTATTACATTGACAGACTTTTATATGTTGAACTATCCTTGCATCTCTGGGATGAAGCCTACTTGATCATGGTGGATAATGTTTTTGATGTGTTCTTGGAGTCTGTTTGCCAATATTTTATTGAATATTTTTGCACCAATGTTCATGAGGGAGATTGGTCTGTAATTCTCTTTCTTTGTTGCATCTTTGTTTGGCTTAGGAATCAGGGTAACTGTAGCCTCATAGAAGGAGTTTGATAATGTTCCTTCTGTTTCTACTCTGTGGAACATTTTGAAGAGTAGTAACTCTTCTTTGAAAATCTGGTAGAATTCTGTGTTGAAACCATTTGGTCCTGGGCTTTTTTTTTGGTTGGGAGACTTTTAATGACTGTTTCTATTTCTTTGGGGGTTATTGGTCTATTTAAATTGTTTATTTGGTCTTGATTTAGCTTAGGAATGTGATACCTATCCAGAAAATTGTCCATTTCTTTTAGATATTCCAATTTTGTGGAGTACAGGTTTTTGAAGTATGATCTGATGATATTCTGGATTTCCTCAGTGTTGGTTGTTATATCTTTCTTTTCATTTCTGATTTTGTTAATTTGGATGATCTCTCTGCCTTTTGGTTAGTCTGGATAAGGGCTTGTCTATCTTGTTGATTTTCTTAAAGAACCAACTCTTTGTTTCATTGATTCTTTGTATTGTTCTCTTTGTTTCTATTTTATTGATTTCAGCTCTCAATTTGATTATTTCCTGGTATCTGTTCTTCCTGGGTGACTTTACTTCTTCTTGTTCTAGAACTTACAGATGTGCTCTTAAGTTACTAGAGTGAGAGTTCTCCAACTTCTTTATGTGGGCATTTAGTGCTATTAATTTTTCTCTTAGCACTGCTTTCATAGTGTCCCATAAGTTTCGGTATGTAGTACATTCATTTTCATTGATCACTAGGAAGTATTTAATTTCTTTCTTTATTTCTTCCTTGACCCATTGATAATTCAGTTGAGCATTATTCAGTTTCCACGAGAGTGTAGGCTTTCTGTAGTTTTTGTTGTTGTTGAACTCTAACTTTAAGCCATGGTGGTCTAATAGAATATAGGATGTTATTCCAATTGTTTTGTATCTGTTGAGATTTGCTTTGTGGCCAAGTATGTGGTTGATTTTAGAGAAGGTTCCATGGGGTGCTGAGAAGAAGGTATTTTCTTTTTTGTTAGGGTAGAATGTTCTGTAGATATTAATTAAGTCCATTTAAGTCATAACATCAGTTAGGTCCCTTATTTGTCTGTTAAATTTTGATCTGGCAGATCTGTCCAGTGGTGAGAGTGGGGTGTTGAAGTCTCCCACTATTAATGTGTGGGGTTTGATGTGTGATTTAAGCTTTAGTAATGATTCTTTTACATATGTGGGTACCCTTGTATTTGGGGCATAAATGTTCAGGATTGAAACTTTATCTTGGTTGATTTTTCCTGTGATAAGGATGTAATGTCCTTCTTGATCTCTTTTGATTGAATTTAGTTTGAAGTCTATTTTGTTAGATATTAGGATAACTACACCAGCTTGTTTCTTAAGTCCATTTGATTGGAAAGACTTTTCCCAGCCTTTTACTCTGAGGCAGTGTCTGTCTTTGAATTTGAGGTGTGTTTCTTGTATGCAGCAGAAAGATGGATCCTGCCTTCATATCAATTCTGATAGCTTGTGTCTTTTTATAGGTGAATTAAGTCCATTGATATTAAGGGCTATTAATGACCAGTGATTGTTCACTCCTGTTATTTTTTGGTGGTAGTGTGTGTGTATTTCTCTTCTTCAGTATTTACTGCTGTGGGGTTATCTATTGCCTGTGTTTTCGTGGGTGTATCTGACTTCCTTAGGTTTGAATAATCCTTCTAGTGCTTTCTGTAGGGCTGGATAGGTATTGTTTAAATCTGGCTTTGTCTTGGAATGTCTTGTTCACTCCATCTATAGTGATTTAAAGTTTTGTTGGGCATATTAGTCTAGGCTGGCATCCATGGTCTCTTAGTGTCTGCATTACATCTGTCCAGGTCCTTCTGGCTTTCAAAGTGTCCATTGAGAAATCGGGTGTTATTCTGATGGGTCTGCCTTTATAAGTCACTTGGCCCTTTTCCTTTGTTGCTCTTTATATTCTTTCTTTATTCTGTATTTTTAGTGGTTTAATTATTTTGTGGTGAGGGGACTTTTTTTGGGGGGGTCTGGTCTATTTGGTATTCTGTGAGCTTCTTGCATCTTCATAGGCATTTCCTTCTCTAAGTTGGGGTAGTTTTCTTACGTGATTTTGTTGACTATATTTTCTGTGCCTTTGAGTTGGTATTCTTCTCCTTCTTCTATCCCTATTATTTTTAGTTTTGGCCTTTTCATGGTGTCCCAGATTTCCTGGACATTTTGTTTTATGACTTTTTTGGCTTTGGTGTTTTCTTTGACTGTTGAATCTGTATTTTCTATTGTGTCTTCTATGCTGGAGATTCTCTCTCTCTTCCATCTCTTGTATTCTGTCGATTATACTTGCACCTGTGTCTCCTGTTCATTTATTCAGATTTTCTATTTCCAGCATTCCATCAGTTTGTATCTTCTTCATTGTTTCTGTTTCACTTTTCAGCTCTTGAGCTGTTTCCTTCACATGTTTAATTGCTTTTTCATGGTTTTCTTGGCTTTCTTTAAGGAATTTATTGATTTCTTCCAATTTTTTGTTTGTCTTATCCTCAATTTCTTTAAGAGAAAATTTCATTTCTTTAAAATCCTCTAGCATCTTCATGAAGTTACTTTTAACTTCACCTTTTTTCTGTTTCTTCAACATTGTGATGTTCAGGTCTTGCTTTTGTAGAAGGTCTAGGTTCTTGTGATGCCATATTGCTTTTTTATGTTGTTGTATGTATTTATGCACTGGCATCTACCCATCTCTTCCTCCAATAGGTGCAAAAGGTGCCTGTGTCTGAGCGAGCTGCTATTGGTCCAATCTGTGCTTCTGTGTCTGTGTCTCAGAAGGTCACTCTGGGTCCCATCTTAGCTTTTGGTTTAATTGGAGCTGCCAGCTTCTGTATCCCAGGTAGCTGCTCTTGGTCTTTTCTGGGTTCTTGGTCCAATGAGAGCTGGCAGTTTCTGTGTCTCAGGAAGCCACTGGGGTAGCAGTAGAATGTGTGCGTTTGGGGTAGAGTGTGGGTCTTGTAGATTGCAGGGTCCAATGGGGGGCTTTGATGGGTGAGTCTGCCTGCAGGAGTCTACCCTGCTCCCTAGCAACTGGGGCAGTGATGTATGGGGGTTCCCAGAGACTGTGTCCCAGGGCCTAGGTCCTAGAGGCAGGACTCTCTAGGTGAGAGATGAGTCATTCACCTATTGGTCCAATCAAAGCTGATGGATTCTGTGTCTGAGGAAGCCACTAGGGTCACAGGGGGACGGGTATTGAGGTAGGGCATGGGTCTTGTAGATTGCAGGGTTGGTTGGGAGGTTTAGGTGGGGGAGCCTGTTGGCAGGAGTCTTCCCTGCTGGCTGGTAACTGGGGCAGAGATGAGTTGGGGTTTCCAGGGACTGGTTGTATCCCAGAGCCTAGGTCCTAGAGCCATGTCTAGTTTTTCTTGAACTGGTCTTGTGTGTGACAGGGGCTTTCTCTCAAGGAAAGAGACTGTACTTTAGGTCAAGTATATTTTTCTTTTTATCACTAACTCATGCCTTCATGCTCCCACCATTTGCTTTCCTGATCACCATGACCCAGAAAGAGCACCCAGAACTTTGACCCATGCTCATGTTCCTTTACCCCAAATGCTCCCAGCTCCTGTCATTTCTCACCTGGTGATTGACTTCTGCTCTGATTCCAGAAGAGGCAGGTGTTGACTGTGCCTGGGAGGCCTGTCCTGAGTCAGGATGGAACTTATGTTTTGATGATGCTGTTTCATTAACTCTTTATAATGTCTGTGGTGGATATTAGAGCATCTCTGGACTGAGGAAGTGGGAAAAGTGAAAGCTGGGGTAGATGACCCTAAGCCATGTCCTGGCTCTGAGTGTCTAGCTTGGAGGTTCTGTGAATACCAGCACAAGTGAGGACTGCCGGGAACTGAGAGGGACACTTACTTGGATAATGGGGAACTTCCAAGTAGCATCATTGTGGAGGAGAAGGACTTAACAGTTTGAAATAATGTACTAGTTAGCATTAATTGTCACCTTGACACAGCTCAAAGTCATATTGATGGAAAGAGAGTCCCAATTGAGTAACTGCAACTTCATGTCTATGGCCCATCTTTATCAGGTTGGGCTGTGGACATGTTTGGGATGGATTGTCTTAATTGGTTTAGGAGGGACCAAGTCTCTTTGGGCAGCACCATCCCTGTGCAGATGGTCCTTGGATGTATGAGAAAGCCAGCTAAACGTGAGCCATGGAGTGAGCCTGTGAACGAGCCAGCAAGCAGCATGTCTTCTGCCTTGACTTTCTTCAGTGCTGCACTATGACAGCCCAGAAGGAAATGGACCCTTTACTCTCCCCTAAGCTGCTATACTCAGGAGAAAAGAATACAACAGTGTATTGGGAAGAGCAGAAGACATGTCAGTTTGAATCAGTGTTCTTTGCACTAGAGAACAGACCCTTCAGCAACCTGTGGACAAAGAAAAGGAAGGGTTTAGACACCAATGATGGGCCAGAAAGTGCATGTGATCCCCTGTATTAATCTACTTCCTTTGACTCTCAAGAGAAATATTCTAGGACTTCCCTCTCCTATCCTCTGGATGCACACTATTTCAACTTTTATCATGGACTTCCTAGGAAAAATGTGAAACCTTGTGTAGATCCAACCTACACTAGAAAGAATTAGGAGTTCTGAAGAGTACAGTGAACCGGATGACAGGGCCTACATCCCACCTGTGCTGAGGGTGTTAGGGCAGTTCATTGTTGACCTGTTGACCATGCCTACTGTAGCCCTAGACATGAGATTGCAGTTCTCCCAGTGATCTCCATGGGGTGATATCAGGACACACCCTTAAAAAATCAGAAAATTGTTTTCCTGAGCCGTGACCTTGCCTAGCCAACTCATTTCTATCCTTGTCTCCACTAACCCAGAGCTTCCTCCCTAGACTCTGTTCAGACCTACTGGCTGATTCCTCTTCTCTGAGAACACATGGGGAACCCTAAAGTCCCCTCTCTTGGCATCTTTCATAGGGGAAGACAGGATTACCACCAGGGAATCACCTAGGCAAAGGGCAAAGGTGACCCAGGAAGATGGGGGGGGGGAATGGGCTCACCCAACACACAGCTCAGCCAACACATAATGCTGAAGGTTACATTGAAGCCCTCCATAGAAAGAGGGAGCTAACAGACTTTTCAAGAACACACAGATGGCTTCTACCCCAACACTGAGGACATGAAACTCCTCAGACAATGGCTCCTGGGACATTCTTCTGGATCAGGAAACTGATTGGTGGCATTAGTGATACAGGATAGATCTTCATCCCTAGTCATCACTCAGCTGGTCACTTTGCAGTCTTCAAAGACCGTCCCCTTCCTTCAGGGAGTAAATCTCACCTTCCCAGAGCATGGAAGACACAGGGCAGACCGGATGCTCAGCTGGGTCTCTGTGTCACAAAGGCACATAGGCAGGATAGAGGCTCCGTTTTACGTGCTGACAGACCCAAGGCCAGGACAGAGCAGATGTCAGGCCTGAGATGAGTGATTGTTCTCTGAGGGCATGGGGATGCTTATCAGCCTTGTTGCTCAATGTGTTGCTTGGAGGTGAAACATAAAGAGAGAAAAGTTGAGAGGGATGTGGGACAGCACTGGGAGTGGAAGGGACAGAGCAGTGTCTTGGACACAGACCCAACAACCGATAGCCCATTGGATTTTGGGAAGTGCTTCTACCTGGAAGGGCACTCAGCTCAGAGGGAGGAAGGACAGCAGAGGCTGGAGCTGTGTTGGAACTGAAGCTCTTCTCCTCAGAAGGAGGACGGCACAGTGAGAAGAGAGATGGAGGTGTCTTCTATGATTCCCTGCAAGGGCTGTACCTCCTGGCAGGGGCTACTGTTCACAGGTAAGGGTACCCATTTTCTTTCTGTTGGGGTGGAGGGGAAGTCAGAAGCAGGCTGGAGTCTCCTAAAGGGGACAGGTACCTGAGAGAAGACTCGAGGTTTCTGTTTGCAGTCATGGGGCAGAAGGTACAGTGAGGGAAAGAGGCTCAGTATCCTGAAGTTCTCAGTGGACAGGAGGTGATGAGGGGAAGAGAAAAGCTCCAACCACTCCCTATTCAAAGTGAGTCCCATTGGCTGCCATGTTCTGAAGCCTGATGTCCTCAGCCATGGCAGGGTGCCTCAAAATATAAATCAACATGGGTGGGTCAGGGGGATGGCTCAGTGTGTGGAGACTTGACAACCTGCATTCAGTCCTCAGCTCCCACAGGGTAGATGGAGAGAACAGACTCCTGCAGGATCTTCTCTGCCCTCCACACAGGGGCTCTGGCATGGATCTGCACATATGTACACTGAGACATGTGCCTTCAGAAATATATACACAGTATATAAATAAATCTAAAAAAAATAAATCAAACTTGAGTATAATTAATGCCATTCACTCCAAACCATGACCTATGTAGATAATACCACAGAGACACCCTTACTTCCTACCTTTCTATGTTCCTTCCTTTCTGTAAAGATATCTGAATTTTTTCAGGAAATGAATCTTCCTAAAGGTCACACTAATTCCTGTCCCCAGAAGCCATGGTTCTATCAGACTGTAAGTCAGTGTATCCAGAAGCTGATGCCAGGAGTTGATACACAAAGAGAAGAGAGAAAAAAAGTCAGAACATGAGGACCCTCTGAGGAGGAGGTCAGAGCGGCTTCCTCACACCCAATACTCTTTATGTGATGAGGGATATGGGGACACTGGGCAGGGGGTGGGGGAAGCAGACAGACAAGTGAGGAAATTATTTCATAGAGAGGAAAAGACACCATCAGAGACTCAGAGGGAATGGAGGTCATGTTGTACACCTCCATCAAGGAGTGTGCTCACAGCCCTACTCATACACCTAAGCTGAGTCATGATCACATCTGCTCAATATTGATGTTTTTCTCTCTTTCCTTCTAGCCTCCCTTTTAATCTGCTGTCATTTAGCCACCACTGCCAAAGTCACCATTGAATCAGTGCCACTCAATGTGTTCGAAGGAGACAATGTCCTTCTACATGTCCACAATCTGCCAGAGAGTCTTCTAGCCTTTGCTTGGTTCAAAAGGCTGACAAAAACGAAGCACAGAATTGCGCTCTATGCACTGAACACCAATTTGATTGTGCCGGGGCCTGTACACAGTGGTAGAGAGACAGTGTACCGCAATGGATCCCTGTGGATTCAGAATGTCACCCATAAGGACACAGGATTCTACACCATACAGACCATAAATAGACATGGAAGAACTGTATCAATAACAGCCATGTACCTCCATGTGTACAGTAAGTGATTCTTTTTTTTTTTTTTCCGAGACAGGGTTTCTCTGTGTAGCTTTTGAGCTTGTCCTGGAATGGAACTCACTCTGTAGACTAGGCTATCCTCAAATACACCTGCCTTTGCCTTCCATGTACTGTGATCGGAGGCGTGTGCCAAAACCGCCCCGCACAATAAGTGATTCTTATTGAACTCTAGGTGCTGGGTGGGGGATATTCCAGTGGACACACACAGAATCATCAGCCTTGGCCTGTGCCTCTCTCCCCTCTGCATGTGTCCCCATGTTGGGGTTTGAGTGCAAGATGCACAAGGTGGAGAATAACTGCAGTAGATCAGAGTCCTTGCAGACAAGTGAATGCGGGCATGGTGGGTAACAGCCTAGGATATCATCCTCTGTCTACACTCTTGGGATTCTTACCAGGAATGTGTCCTTGAGACAGACCATTAGGCAATCAACATTGTGCCTGATTGAGGAAAACTTTGGATCCTCAGGGAGAGGTGAGCATGCCCTGGTTCTAGACCTCTGTCTCAGACTCAACTCCAGGTGTCCATGAGAAGCATTTTCAAAGGTTGTATTTTGACTTCCTTATGGTCAGGAGCAGTGTTTTCTACTAGTCAAAGTCTTGTGCTATCTGTAACCAGCTAGTGCACTGTCAAGAGGGCCACAGTTAGGCTAGATCCCCTGGACATCTCCAGAGACTCAGCAGGGACAGTGTAGCTTGACAGGTGCCTAGGCCATTAACTGTCCTGATGGGCTTATGAGACTTCAAGAGAAGGTCAGTGTCACAAAGAAGAGGGACTGAGGACACAGGTACTCTTGACAAGTTCTTGTCCTCTGGGGTCCACCTCAGGGAATTCTCTCTTGCAGGGAAATGGCTACAGGCTCTGCTGAGATGGACAGCTCCCCAGATGTGAGCTGCAGTTTCCCCCAGTGATCACAAGGGGGAGCATCAGGACACACAGTCAAAACTTGGGGAAAACATTTACCTAACCAGGAACTTGTTTCCTGACTTTTACTCCTGTCCCTAAGAACTGAAGGTCGGTGTCACAGCCTTCTCAGACCTACTGGCTGCTTTTTTTTTTTTTTCAAATTTTAAGATTATATCTTTTTTTTAAAATTTTTTTTTATTTTATAATTTAATTAATTTTTACTTTTCAACACAGGTTCCCCTGTCCTCCCTTCTCCTGCCCCCCCCCCCAGCCCACCACCCATTCCCATCTCCTCCAGGGCAAGGACTCCCCTGGGGATTCAGCTCAGCCTGGTAGATTTAGTTGAGGCAGGTCCAGTCCCCTCCTCCGTACACCCAGGCTGAGCGAAGTGTCCCTGCATAAGCCCCAGGCTCCAAACAGTCAGCTCATGCACTAAGGACAGGTCCTGGTCCCACTGCCTGGGGGCCTCCCAAACAGTTTAAGCTAATCAACTGTCTCACTTATCTAGAGGGCCTGATCCAGTTGGGGGTTCCTTAGCTATTGGTTCATAGTTCATGTGTTTCCACTAGTTTGGCTATTTGTCCCTGTGCTTTTTCCAATCATGGTCTCAACAATTCTCGCTCATACAATCCCTCCTCTTTCTTGCCGATTGGACTCCGACAGCTCCACCTGGGGCCTGGCCATGGATCTCTGCATCTGCTTCCCTCAGTCATTGGATGAGAGTTCTATCATGACAGTTAGGGTGTTTGGCCATCCGATTACCAGAGTAGGTCAGT
>CABHPH010162368.1:55274-67712 GCA_902168325.1 Peromyscus nudipes | reverse complement strand
AGCTGCTATGCATAGTTTTTCCTTATGTAATGTGAATTACATGAGAATGAGGACAGCTCTGTAATACTGAATTACAGTAAGTTCTGTTAGCACCCTTTCTCTGCTTTCCCACTGTCTGAGCAGAATTGAGCTGTGATTTTTCTATTTGGGACATATTATCTGGTCTAGGCTTGAACTGGGCCCCATTCCCTTTCTAGTATCTCAATTCTGCCTTCTTTCAATATTTTTTTTAATTTCAGAATTAATCTATTACCATTTTATTTTTTAATTCTGTCTCTATGACCCATTTTCTGGCAGTCTTACATAAATACATTAGAATAAATATCTAACCTTGGCTTTGAAGACTCTGACATGGGGCTCTCCACCTAAGGCAAAATTACAGTAAGGTAACTGATTCCAAAAAAAAAAAAAAAAAACCTAAAAGGGCTAAAAGGGTTCATTGTGGAATAATATACTCAAAACACCTGGTAAGAATGGCATTTTTTTCTATGAACTGTTAATTTGACAATAAAATAGCATGCCATATCCTCAATTAAATTACCTTGAATGAGTGTTAACATGTTTATAAAATTTTTACATTTACAAACTAGATTATTTTTATCTGAGTGCTAGGGTTAAATGCCCCACCCCTTCCAAAATGTCTCTATCATCAATTGCCCAGCAGCTCTGGAAACCGGGGCCAGTCACCTGCCTTCAGTAGGCCAATTGAATGACCAAGTAATAGTAGTCAGCAGAGGAAGGAGAGTTACTCAATGTGGTCAAATACAAAAGGAAACAAAGAACTGTAGGGACACCATCCCAGCAGACAAGCTCATTTTTGTGGTTTAACATGGGGTTTGGATTTAAAACTAGGGCAAGAAATGTGCATAGCTAAACAGTCCTGGTCAGAGTGCAATTGACCCTTCACTGACTTGTCATTCTCCAGGCTCCATTCTCTCCTGAAAGGTGGTCAAAAAAGTTATCAGATGTACAGCCTTCTTTTCCAGGAGACAGTGCCCCATCTGGCTGGAAAAAGGCTTCTATCTTTTCTTCCTCAGGATTCATTATTTGGAGTCCAGTGGCCAAAGAGAGAGGCAGCAGTATCTCTTGGACATCTTCACACCCATAGGGAGGATCCTATATACCTACTTGTGTGTCTTATTTTCTTCTACACATAAATCTTTTTTTCTTTAATCCTCATGCATTAGCATATATTAAAATATCTTTAATGAAATCAGCAATTTTGCTTCATCCTAAACTGCTTGCTCAGAAATTATTTTTAGTAAGAAAGTCAGGAACTCCAGTTTGGTCTGAGTTAAGATCTCCAAAACTACCAGGATCCAGGCTTCTAATGGTGGCAGCAATGTCATGCTGTTTCCCTGTCCCCTTACCACTGATAATTGGATAACTTGAAATGAAAGTTGATATCATTACAGACCAAGTAAGGAGAGAATAGCTGAATTAAGGAATATGGCCCCGGGTCCCAGGTCCTCACTCCTTACCTCACATCTCTGTTTCAATAATTCTGTTTGCAACATAAAGTTTTAATGGAGAGTTAGTAGGGTGGTGGAAAAACAGTTTAGACCATTTTAAATCCTGATGAAGATGGTTAATTCACTTAATTAAACTGACTACTTTGGGGAACTGAAAATAAACACATAAATCAAAAGCCACAAGAGACGTCCAGACGCCAGAATCTGAGCTTGATCACCTAGGGAGGGTGACGGGGGCAGAACTTAGGTGACGTGAAGGGTTCTGTCTATTAGAAATTACAGTACAGACTGATATCAAAACAAACTCTGCTTGGTGTTGTCAATAGATGGGGTTCATTTTTTGGTTTGCTTTGATTTGGTTGCCATTAGAGCCTCTAAGATTTGATGACTAGAAAAATGGAAGACCAGCATCTAGACCTCAGGAAATAATTTCACCTGGCGTTTAAAGACCATCACTACTTCAAGAATTAGATTAAACGAGCTGGCTAGATTCTGTTAGGAGGAAGGGTTGAAGAGATGGCTCCGTGATTAAGAGTGCTTACTGCTCTTACAGAAGACCTGAGTTCAGTTTCCATCACTCAAGCTCACAACAGTCTGTAGCTCCAACTCCAGAAGATCTGACTCACTTTTCTGGCCTCCATGGGCACCTGCAGAAACAGAAGAATAATTAAATAAAAGGAATGAGAAAGTAATGAACATTTTTGGAGTAACAGAGAAGGCAGAGCCTGGCAACGATCTGAGATAAAGGAAAATTAAGATGTTTCCATGTGACATGAGAGGTGGGAGAGACAAACGGGGAAAGAGAGAGAAAATAGACAAATTTAAATACCTTTGAGGATTTCATAAGGGTATGGACACTGTCATGTCTGATATTAGGTTCATCTGAGAGCTTTTCTATTAAAAATGTACCAAGGAAACATTTCATATCAATCAATACCTCTTTGTTTAATGTGGCAAGTTGAGTTCATAGCTAGTTTTCTTTTTTGTCTTTTTTTTTCCCTTTAATTTTTTGATGTCTTCAATACACATCCACATTGTAATAGCTATCTTTTTTCCATCATCTTCTTTTGTTAATTCTACCCATACCACTGTTTCCTCTTGGGAAAAGGCATGGGTCAAAAGGTCTTTGATGGAATATCTTTTTTCTTTGTTTGGACAGATATATCCTTCAATAATTTCCTTTATTTCAGGAATTGTGACTTTCTCAAAATGTGCTGGCTTCATTCCACTGATCATCCACTGCACAGCATTTTGCATTCTGAATATGGATATTCAGATGTAGCCATCTCAAGTATGCACATCCCAAAAGCATAAACATCAACAGATTCATCATATTTCTCCTCATACATCTCAGGAGCCATGAACTCTGGAGCACCTATCACAATCTTGGCAAAAGAAGCCTGCTTTAGAGTTGCCAGACCAAGGTCTCCAATTTTGACTGAGCCCTTAGGGCCAGTGACAAAGATATTGTTACATTTAAGGTACCAGTGAATAATTGGTGGAGTTCGTGTGTGAAGAAACTGAAGTCCTTTTTTTTTTTAAACCATTCCAGGAGACTTTATTTTGAAAGGATTTTGCAATGAGCCCAATGAAAATAGGCTCCAAGTATCTGTCTATTCTTCTCCCTCATCCTCATCTTCATAGGAGTAGATGCCTACTTCCTCATAATTCTATTCCAGGACAGTCATATTCTCTCAAGCCTCAGAGAACCCACCGTCCTCCATGCCCTCACCCACATACCAGTGTACTTGCTTGCTGACCTTGACCTTGATATCCTCCCTATGCTAATTCCTTGCCAGGTTCTACCCTCCTGAATGCCTAAGGGAAGTTCCTTGTCTGTGTATCCTGCATATTGGGCATTAACAGCTTAGATGCAAGATTGCAAAACATCAGTAGCGAACTTCTGCCCTCCGGGGTTCTCCCATTGTGCTGTAAGCCTGTATTTAAGACCTCCTTCTCCCTCCTTCAGTAAACAGCATTTGGCATTCAAAAAAAAAAAAAGACTAATGATCAGACTAATAATCATCCTTTACTAAATTAAAGATTTAAAATTTAAAAAAGATAAAAAATAACAAATATGCTTACTCTAATTTATTTAACTCAGTTGTGCTCTGTTATTAGCTATCTAATACATACTATTGGGAAAGATATCATTGACCCAGTGCTGGACCGGATTTGCAAACTGTCTGATCAGTGCACGGGACTTGAGGGCTTCCTAGTATTCCACAGTTTTGGAGGGGGCACCAGCTCTGGCTTCACTTTCCTGCTCATGTGGCAAGAAGTCCAAGCTGGAGTTCTCTGTTTACCCGACTCCACAGGTGTCCACAGCTGTAGTGGAGCCCTATAATTCCATCCTGACCACCCATACCACCTTGGAGCACTCAGACTGTGCCTTCATGGTAGACAACGTGTGCCGGGGACCACCTTTCTTGGCAGCTCTTTTCAATCTAGGAACCCAATAAAGCTTGTAGCAATCACTCCATCAATTGTCACATTATCTCCACACTCCTTCAGGAGGAATAAAAAGTATCTGAATTAATGTTATCATCTCCCTTTCTTGGTGGAGGCCACTATTCTCCTCCTATTATAGGTTCCCACACTTTTAGTTTGTCATATCTATGTTACTCCATCCACAGTCTTTAGCCAATACCCCTTAGGGTCTCAAGTTTTACACAATGTCCTTGGAATATCCTCAGAAACTGAATTATTCATTGTGGCCAATTTAAGTCCAGTGTGTTGATACACATCATACCATGTGCTATAGTTGACCATACATTTGGTACAGTTTATCCAAGCCTAAAAAAGCTTCTCCAGGCTGCAGGTTCTTTTCCATGAACTACATAACTGCCTTAACACCAGCCTGAGTGATTATCTCTGTATAATTTCCTGTGAAATTTACTTCGCTCCTTTCCTGCATCACAGAAATCACCATTGGTCTAAGAATGCAGAACATGAAGATCCAATAGAAAAAGAAGACTAGTATTACAAGATATATTTATATGGAGGAGGACATGACATGTGCATGCCATAAAGCATGACCTTGGGACACGTAGGCATTTCTGCCTTGGCCCTCTAGAGGCATGCTAAACAGAAGATCCGGAGGGGAAAACACGGAGGGTTCATGGTCCACAATCTCAGGTCCCCTTTTCTCTAATCTCTGCTGGCAGCACGTCACCCATCTTATATGCCGTCCCTGGCAAACGAGGCTATCTATGACATCTGCCGCCGTAATATGGATATCGAGTGTCCAACCTATACCAACCTCAACCGCCTCATCAGCCAAAGCGTCTCCTCCATCACAGCTTCTTTGTGCTTTGATGGGGCCCTCAATGTGGACCTGACAGAGTTCCAGACCAACCTGGTGCCCTACCCTCGAATCCACTTCCCCCTGGCCACCTATGCACCAGTCATCTCTGCAGAGAAGGCCTACCATGAGCAGCTGTCAGTGGCAGAGATCACCAATGCCTGCTTTGAGCCTGCCAACCAGATGGTGAAGTGTGACCCTCAGCATTGCAAGTACATGGCCTGCTGCCTGCTGTACCGTGGAATGTGGTGCCCAAAGATGTCAACACTGCTATTGCTGCCATCAAGACCATCCAGTTTGTGGACTGGTGCCCCACAGGCTTCAATGTTGGTATCAACTACCAGCCACCCACTGTGGTACCTGGGGGTGACCTGGCCAAGGTGCAGCATGTAGTATGCATGCTGAGCAACACAACCACCATTGCTGAGGCCTGGGCCTGCCTGGACCACAAGTTTGACTTGACGTATGCCATAGCTACTTTTCTTACTGCAGTGACCAAATGCCCAACAAAAGCAATGTAAGGAACTAAGGTATATTCCATCTCACAGTTCAAAGAGAAACAGTCCAGTAAGGCAGGAGCTTGAGGCAGCTGCTCACATTGCAAATGCAGTCAGGAAGCAGAGAGCTGGCTCTCTGCTCACTGTCTCCAAGTACAGAGTTTACAACCCACACATGGTCCCACCGGCATTGAGCATGGACCTATACCAGTTAACAATGTACAAAATTCTTCACAGACATAAACAGAGGTACGTTTCCATGGTAACTGTACTTCTAGACAAACTGAAAGCAGAGATCAACCATCACGCAAGAATGTCTACTTCTGACCAGCTTGATCATCCATTCTTCCTTATAGCTGCTCAGGTTCCCTGGCTGTTGAGCTGGGCCGATCAGTTATGACACATAATTCCAACTTCTTGACACGATTCACATAATTTACTTTTTGAGTTTTGGTTCGAGGTACCCATACACCACTAGCTTTGTTCCAAGGGCAGTTGAAAGATGATTGAAAGGAGTGAGGGTTATAACAAAGTACAATAAAGAGTATGTAGTGGGTGTGTTAAGGAAGAGCAAAACAAAAGAAACAAAAGACCCACAGTTATATTTCGTAGTTACTCAGGGAGAAACTTCAAAATCAGGGACTGATGAGATAGAGTATATGATGTGCACCTCCTCTTGGATCCTGCAGACAGTCCATATCCATGTGTGAAAATTTGTTCCCCTGGTCTGTGTATTTGAAGAGAATCAGAACAAGATCACTAGTGCCGCCTTTATTTTTTATTGTTTGTGTGTTTGATATTGAATGCCTGTGTGCATAGGTTCATGTTCACACGAGCACATGTGCATCTGAAGAACAGACGTCAACGCTGGATGTCTTTCTCAGTCACTGTCCATCTTGTTTATGAGACAGTGTCTTTCACTAGCCCAGACCTCACAACTTATCAAGAATCACTGGCTAACAAGCCCCAAGGATCCTCATGTCTCTGCTGGGACCACAGGAAGACCATACTTTTTTATACCTCAACCTATCTTCAAATCCTGTGGCACGGGCTGTATAAATTTTAGGGTAATATCCAGTGTACAAGATACAATCAAATGAAGAAATATGAAGAAAATCTTGAATTTGCATTATTTAACTGTGGAGTTCTGGTGACTTTGTTAGTATTATATCAGTGTAAAATCACATGACTTGACAGTTGTCATATTTTTCCTTGATATGTATGAAGTTCAATATTAAGTGAATGTTGCTTAGATTCAAACTGCTCCCTCTGAGGGAGGGGGTGAGTAGGTGCAGCATCAATGACACAGACACCAAGAGTCCATTGAAAGCAAATAACGAGCTCATTTATTCAATAACAGGGAAGGCCTTATATATCCTCCTCCCAGCACCCAGTCTGTGTGGTCATCCCTCATTGGCTGGATATGATCAGGAACTCTGACAGCTCCTGTTGCTAGGCCCTCAGGCAGACTCCAGGTCAGCTCTTAAGGAGTATGTTAAGTGCATGCCTTGGCTACTGGTCTGAGCCAATTTCCTTGACCCTATGGGCTTGTCTTACTACACGTGAATTTATACTGGTGAGCAACTGACTGCTGAAACTTCCTCATTATGCATTACTGAATCTTTATGCTCACTAAAAGCTAACCTATCCTGTGCACACTTCTTGGACTTGGCAAACACTTTCTCATTTTTATAATTAATTCTGTGTTAGTGTATGCACATATGTGTACATATTCATATGCACATGTGTGTATGCATATAGATCCAGCATCCAATGTTTGCTATCTTCCTCAATTGCTCTCCATTTTATTTTTTGAGACAGAATCTCTCATTGGGATTTGGAGCCCAGAAACAATCTAGAAATTCTGCCAATTAGCATGGATGATCCTCCTATCCCTTCTCCAGTGTATAATCAAGGGCATGCACCACAATGCAATGAGAAATAAGTGTAATTCAAGAACAGGTTTTAGCTGCTGATGAATCTAAATAAAGAATTCACTTTACATGCTAAGTTATAAGTATTGTACACTATCTTAGTATCATTTATATTGCTATGATAAATGATGCTTGTGGTGGTATTGTGTTACCCAAAATATTGTGCATGCTAATAAACTTATCTGAGGTCAGAGAAGAGAACAGCCACAATATTAAACATAGAGGATAGGCAGTGGTAGCACAAGCCTTTAATCCTAGCATTCCAGACACAGAAATCCCTCTGGATCTCTGTGAGTTCAAGGCCACATTGTAAACAGCCAGGCATGGTAACACACACCTTTAATCCCAAGAAAGGAGCCTTTAATCCCAGGGAGCGATGGTAGAAGGCAGAAAGATATATAAGGCATGAAGACCAGAAACTAGAAGCATTTGGCTGGTTAAGCATTCAGGCTTTTGAGCAGCACAGTTCAGCTGAGAGGCATCCAGTCTGAGGTAACAGAATCAGCTGAGGAACTGGCAAGGTGAGGTAGCTGTGGCTTGTTCTGCTTCTCTGATCTTCCAGAATTCACCTGGCTTCAGGTTTGATCTTATTAATAAGACCTTCTAAGATTCGTGCTACAGATGCTGGCAAAAAGCAACTTGGGGAGAAAAGTTTACTCAGTGTCAATTCCAAGTTACAGTCCATTATTTGTGGGAGGTCAAGGCAGAACATTGGGACACCTAGTTATAGCATACTTGTAATCAAGACCGGAGATAATTAATGCATAATATTTAGCATTCAGATACTTTTCTCCTCTTTTATATAATTTAGAACCCAACCCTAGGGAAGTGTACTGACCACAGTGGGCTGGATATTCCCATATCAATCAGTTTGATCAAGACAATCACCCATGCATGCCCACAATAAAACATGAACTAGACAATCTCTCACTGAAACTCTTCCTGGGTGATTTTAAATTATAGATTAATTTCTATAAATTACTTCAGTCTCCTCAAATATTTCTACATATGCTATAATGTTATCTAAACCTAATCTTAAACAAATGGCCCTCAAGAAATTATCTACTACCTCTTAATTAAATAATGTTAATGTAAAAGCTATATGAACCAACTTGTTTTGGCTATTATGACTGTAGCAGAGAACACCACTGAACAAGAATTTTGTCCCCTCCCCACTTAGATTAAATTGGAGTGGAGACATCACTTGCTACTTCATGTGTATAACTGCAGAAGGCTTTTCCATTGGCATCTGGATATTTCATGTGTTTATACTGATGTTTAGAAATATTCCAAACATGCTCCTCTTGGGATGCTGGATTTGTGATTTCTTCCTAAATCTTCCCCAGGTTCAGTCAGCATTTTCATATAGTATCTGTATCAGTTACTTGTCCCATTTCTGTTACAAAATGTCCAACAATGTCAATTGAAGGAAGGGACATTTTTGCATCACAGTTTGAGATCATAGTCCATCATGATAGGGAAGGCATAGCAGGGGAAATATGAGGCAGCTGGTCACATTGCATTTTCAGTTAGGGAGCAGAGAGATGAATGCTGGTGCTGAGTTCATGTTCTAGTTCCCTCTTTATCCAGTCTTGGGACCCAGGCCAAGGAATGATTCTGTTTATATTCAAGCTGGTCTCCATGGCTCAACTAAAGTAATCTGGAAAATCCCTAACAAAAATGCCCAGAATTTTGTCTTCTGGGTGAGTCTGGATCCTATCAAGTTGACAATCAAGGCTAACCACCACACTATGCATTCTACACATACAAAATGCTTCTGTTTCACACGCTAATAGACTGGAGCACTAGTTCTTCTTTTCTGTCTCAGCAATGGTCTGAACCTCTGTATCCTTCCAAGTCTATTATGCTGACATTGTGACCCAACACGATGGAATCACAGAGTGGAGTGTTTGGGAAGTAACTAGGTTTAGATGAGGCCATGAAGGCAGAGCTGTGGTGAATGAGATTAAAATGAACTGGAAGATCTCTTAGCCCTCCATTTACCACATTAGGATAAATGAGAAGTGAACCATCTCGAACCAAGAAGGTCTTTAGCTGAACCCACTATGGCCATTTTTATTACTATTTTTTTAATGTGGACTCTGGGTATCAAACTTAGAACCTTGTGCATACAAGGCAAGTACTTTACCCACTGGACTGTCCTAAGCCCCTTTTATCATCTCTTATCAAGTATAATGTAACTGTACTGTGGCCCCCATCTTCATTTATGACAGCTATTCTATTTCCAGAGTGGGTCTTACCGGCTGCTTTTCCTCTCTATATATATTTTCTATATATATAGAGTGCTGCACAGCCTCATCTTTCTTTCAGTTCTTCCCTCTACTTTGTATTTTTTTATTAAGGGTGTGATCTCTCAGGTTCTTGCTTCTGCCACCGCGCTCACCACCTGGTAACATACACCAAAGTAAATTCACCCATCTTAAGTTGCCTTCGGTTGTGGTGTTTTATCACATCGACAGAAAGGTAGTTAGCACACAGGCTGATACACAGTCACACCCAGCTTTTATACGCAGGTGCTGGGATTTGAATTCAGCTCATCATGCTTTTGCAGCAAGCCCTGATACCTATTCAGTCATCTTCCCAGTCACTGTTCCAGGAGATCCTATCTCTATTTCATTTTAGTTAGTTTTATTTTGCTTTATATTAGTCTCACCTGTTTATATGTATGTGTATTACTTGTGTGCCTGGTGCCTGCAGAGGCCATAAAAAGGCATCACATCCCCTGGAACTGGAGTTACAGATCTTTTTGAGCTGTCATGTGGGTGTTGGGAACTGAACTCGGCCCCTCTGCAAGAGCACCACGTACTCTTTACTGTGAAGCCATCTCTCCAGCTCTCCACCCCCACAGATAATTATGAATGAGCCCTATAAGGTGAGGAGATCTTCAGTCACTCAAACCATCATAATGACCTCAGTGTGGAATAAAATAACATATTTAGCAGTTGTTGGTAATAACACCAAAAGCCATTAGATATGCTCTCCAAACAACATTGCCTGCAAGGCTCTCCATGCTTAGATAAAGTTTAGAAAATGATTCAACTCTCGGATTGACAATAGAGAACAGTCCAGCAAAGCAAGTTAAGATATGACATTATGTAATAAATACCTTAGGTGAGGCATTCAAAACACTTGTTATTATATAGGAGTGAAATGGGAACTGGACCATTCTCTTCATCAGGAAGGGGAGGCTCAGGAAACTCAGAAGACAAACAAATGGTCGCCTGTCTGGAAAGTGAAAGGCTGAAAGATGCTCCAAGACTCTTCCCCTGCTTTATCTAAGAATTAAACAACTGCAGAGGCAGGAGACTCTCACCACCCCTGCTGCAGAGGAGATACTTCTCAGACTGCCTGCAAGCTGTGCAGAGCTCCAGGGGAATAGCCTGGTTATGTTGGGGTGGGCTTTTTAGTAAGGCAGATAATTATTTTAGTCATTCCTGCTCCCATAGGTAACCTCTCACCCATACATCTGTTAGTAACCCTGATATAAACCCATTGGTTTACCAAGTTGGGCCTTGCAGTCAATGCTTTGGTCTGGTCTAACATAAGTCCCCTTTCTGGTGTGAGTAAACATGTGGGTTGTATCTTCCCAGGAAGTTTCTCAGACAACATGAATGCTTTTTTCCCCTTGTTTTTAAACTACCAACTTATTATATAAAAATTTTCCAAACAAGTAGATATGAAAATATTATTATTTAACATAGCTGAATGAGAGTGGAAATTATTTAGTGACAAGGGTGGCATTATAACACTGATTGCTTCATTGGTTGTCTAATGTTATTCCAAAAGATGTCAGATAAGCAGAGAACCAGTGAGGAAATTCAGAAACCTAGTATTCATACAGCTTCACCTGTTTTGTGTGTTTTAGATATAACACCACATGGTTCTTACTGTAACTGTCTCACACAAGCACATGTGTTTGAATATTAGGCCCTTGGCTAGTGGTGTCTTTTAGGAAGGTTGTCATTCCTTTAGGACTTGGAGCCTCACTACAGGAAGTAAGTCCCAAGTGGCCAAGATTTGAGGATTTATAGACCAGACACTTGCTATTCACTTTTTGCTTCTTTGAGTGTGCATGCAATGATACTAGCCAGCCTCTTCATCTTGCTACTGTGTTATGCCTTACCTGCCCGATGCAATGTCTTCCCTGTGATAATGTACTGCACTTTGGAACTATGAGCTAAAACCAACCTTTCTTTCTCAACTTACTTTTGTCAAGGCATTTTCTCAAAGCAAAGGAAATATGACTAAAACAACATGCTACATTTTGTATGTCATAAATCTTTTCATGGAAATAAAAACCCTAAGACACCAAGCTTCACTCCACCAGAAGTAGTGGAAGGGTCTGAGAGAAGAATTTATACAACCATTGCTGGGTCCACACAACAAAGATGAGTTTCCTTTTCTAGAAGCTTAGTACAAGCTGCTGGATATAGGAAACTAAATCTGTCCACAACCAGAAAACCAGCAAGGGCTTCTTCCTACCTTAACTTCAGCATTGTGGAGGAGGCAGTTTTGTTTCGATGAATGTGGCCTTCTGACCCATTTATATGGGTCCTGGAGAATTAAACTCTGAAGAACTAAACCATTTATAAGTCATCTGTTTCACATAGAAGTTTTTATTTCTTTCATGTAATTCTCAACCTTGGCTGATGGGCTTAGCAATGTATGTATTAGATACAACGCAAATGAAAACATGGAATCCGAGGCAGGTATTTTACTGAGGAGCTCATGGCCACCATATTCCCTACTTTATGAGGATAGACAATTAATACAGAATCAGATACATTTGCAACTCTTATGTTTGGATAAGTGTTCTCTAATCCCATGTGTTAAAGGTTTGGACTTCACCCATGGGCAACTGAGAGGTGGTCAAAACTTTGCCAAGTGATCTTCATTGGAAATCTTACCACATGAAATTGTAACCTTGAAGGATTAGTAAGACCCTATCCTCCCTTCTTTCCTTCCACTCCTGAACCCCTCTGATGTTCCCAGTTTTCCTTACTATGTGCTGCACACCAAAAGTAGCTGCAGTATCACAAGCCAGAGGCTAGATTGAAGACCAAGTAACTATGGCTGGAAACCTATGAGATCAACCTTTCCTCTCTATATGTACACACCTCAAGTAGCTTCTCATGGTGACTGAAACTTTGAAAATAGAGAAGCATATATATATATATATATATATATATATATATATATATATATATATA
>CABHPH010162368.1:0-39449 GCA_902168325.1 Peromyscus nudipes | reverse complement strand
GATAGATAGATAGATAGATAGATAGATAGATAGATAGATAGATAGATGTATTTGACAGATGAGTGTTAATGTTGAGAAAATATCACAGAAGAAGAAAGCTTTGCACCTAGAGGAATAGACTAGAGCCTAGCATCTCTAAAGTAGTGAGGTTAATTTAGAAGATAAAGTCAAAGTAACAAGGGAGGGTCCTATAATTCTCACCTAAGTGACAATTAAGAGCCTTAAGGATTTTTTTTGTCGTGATTTCATTTACCTATTGCCTTGTTTATTTATTTGAATTTTATTTATTTAAAATGTTTATTTGTCTAAATGTTATTTATTTGTGTATTACTTTTTATATGCACATGTGTATGGGTGTAGTGTGTGTGTGTGTGTGTGTGTGTGTGTGTGTGTGTATACATGTGTAATGCATGTCAATCTGTGGATGTGTGCCCCATGTACACATATTCAGAAACCAGGACAGGATAGCAGGTGTCGACCTTTATCATTGCCAAGCCTATTGTGAAATACAGGGTCTCACACTGAAGCAGAAGCTCCTTGTTTCAGCTAAGCTGTCTGGCTAGAGTGCACCGGGGATCTAGCTATCTCTGCTCCATAGTCTTGGAGTTACAGCCATGCATAGCTGTGTCCAGGATTTAACATGAATTCTGGGATTTTGAATTCACATCCTTATGCTTGCAGAGTCAGAACTATTGCCCACTGAACTGTCTCCCTATCTGTTGCCCTATTTATTTTGATACTTTTTAGAAATAATCCAGTGCCATCTGGGTTTTTACTGGACAGTGACAGATTGTTTTATTATTATTATTATTATCATTTGTGTGTGTGTGTGTGTGTGTGTGTGTGTGTGTGTGTGTGTGTGTGTGTGTGAAATGTGAGATGCCATAGCATCTGCAGGAGTGGCTGTGAGCTCCCTGATGTAGGCACTGGGAAATGAACCCAGGTCTTCTTCCAGAGCAAAAAGTACTCTGAAGCATTGGTCCATCTCTCCTGATCCTAAGGCCAGGTTCTGTAAAGAACTAAAAGGAAATCTGTTGGGTAAATTTTCTTTTTAAAATCACATATATGTAACTTCTTTTGTCAGGCTTGGAAGATTATAAATTCAGGAAACTTTAGCCTTAGAGAAAAAATTTCTTTTCCTGCTGCAGATTAACCATATTCAAAAATAGGAAGGCTTAATGCAAAGGCTAAAAATAGGATGAGGAAATGAAGACTGCAAGGGTCAAAGATGAAATGTAATTTTTGTCGATATATTAAATACCTTCCCTGTTGGGAGGTTTAACGCTGATCCCTAGTGCAGACTCAAATTAGAAGTTTCTGGTTTTTCTGTCCTTGATTTTTTTAAAGTCAGTACTTTGTGACTTGGTGCGTTTGTACCTACTTAGGGATCTATTTAATCTCCTTATGCCAAACAGAGAGTGAGTGGCTCGGAAAATAATTTGTTCAGCTTTTCCTCTTTCTCTTTACCTCTTTGCTTCAGGATTACCTCCCGGTGGGAATATTGCAGCTGCCTTATGAATTTTTACATTTATACATTTGACAGCTATTCTAAAGTACTTAACACAGATTAGATGCATATTGGACAATCATATATTCTACAGGGAGGCAATCGACTTTCATCACATGACATCTTCTAGTCTCATTAAATCCTTGAGATATATTATTTGCATATTAAGTATTTTCTCCAGGAAATCTTAGCCAGAATGGGATAGTGCGAGACTGTGCAGTGAGTATGTCTTCTGGGAAACACAGAGCCATAGTGCAGGGCTATTTGCCAATGCAACTTTCCACCTTGAAATATACTTTTGTTTTGATTATAGTTTCCTCCACAGGCTCCCATGTCTGAGCACTTGGCCTCCAGGTGGAGGTGCTGTTTGGGAATGTCACAGACTATTTAGGAAGCACAGCCTTGCTATAGATTTTGAAATTTTGTTCCTGGCCCACTCACTGTTCTCTTCTTCCCTTTCCTTCCTGTGTATGTGGAGGATGTGACTGTCCAACTTCCCATCCTGCTGCTTTGTCTTTCCCACTGTGGTGGACTGCATCCCTTCTGGATGAGCCAAAATACACCCTTTCTCTCCAAAATTGGACAGCAGCAGAAAAGCCACTATTATACCTCACCTGCAATATTGTACATATTTTGTCACAGGAAGTCTTTGGCAGGCAGCTGTAGATTGGCAGACACTGTGGGAAACTCTGAGGTTGAATGCTATCATCAGTCCCTTTGCTTTAACAGAATCTCTCTGCTTGTTGTTTTAAGAACTGACTTGAGGTAGACAAGCATAAAATTGGGAAGTATATTAAGGGGCTAATTTCATCTCTCACAGAGACATAGAGAAATAACAAGACTATAGCTAGATTTTGAGAGTGGAGAAGTTGGAGTTTTCTAAAGAATTGGAAGTTTGGTATTAGGAAACATTAGAAGAAATAATTTAGCATTAAGTCTATGTGGAAAGCCGACATTAGCGGACAAAGGGTCTCTCCACAGAGCTGAGAAGAAGAGCTGGAACAAACAGTAGAGACGGGACAGAGAAAGGTGGTTGTTACAAGTGAAACAGCAAGACCTGAAGCACACATTTCCTAGGAAGATTTTCACATTTTAGGGCAGAAGAATAAAGAGTAGAAACACTTATCTGTGGACATAAGGATGCCCAGCTTCGTTTGATACATCTACAGCACAGCTCCACAACTGAAGTCATGGGACATCATAAAGAGGAAGCAGAGTAACTTCCAAAGGGCCAGGAAGTCTGCTGCGAGATTGTGCTGTCTCAGTATTAATCCACACTTTATGTCTTATAACCTCCACATATTCATGAATTTGCTGTGTAATGTTTTCTACTTTTATAAATTTTCCTGTGTTCAGGAGTGAAATTATTCCTTTTCTTTACCTTTTCTGAAGATAGTTCTGGTTTCAAAATAAGTATGAAACCTCTCTCCTCTTCAACTTGTAATATATGTGTGTGTGCACTATATATATAATATATATGTATATATATAATTTATAATAGTTCTGCTATTGTTTGGTACTTTCACCAGTTTGCTTTGGGAAATGGTTTTTTAACAAATATCTAATAGGCTCAGTGCCACTTATTGTATCTATTTTCCTTGAGTTACTTTGGTACTGTGTATCTTTAAAGAAATGGTTTACATTTCATCTAAATTCCATATTTTCTAGTCCAAAGTTATCAATACCATTGCTGGTTTATCCTTAATTATCAGTAACTTTGGAGTCTGTAATTATGTTATCTTTTCATTATTATTGATCATTAGGATTAATTCTGTTTTCTTAATTAGGTCTTGTCAACTTTATTGATCTTCTCAAAGGCCTAAGTTGTTCTTTCTTTGATTTTTCTCTTCAAGTTTGACATTTTCATTTCAAAGATTTCCGTTGTGATCTTTATCATTTCTTTCTTAATGATTTTATAGATTAGATTTCTTATGCTTATCTCTTCTTAGATTTCTATTATAATTTTTTTTGTGTGTGTATGAGTGAGAGAGAGAGTGTGAGTGTACACCCTCTGTGTAAATGTAAATGTGGAGGTCAATGCAGTCCATTTTCTTCTTCCATTTTGTGGGTCCCAGGGATTGAACTCAAGTCTTCAGGCTTGGAGTTGGAAGCAGGTGCCTTTACTTGCTGAGCTATCTTAGCAGCACTTACGATAATTTTTAAGGTTAAAAACTGAGGACCTATACCTGAGACATTTTTATCATCTAACATAAAAAAATGAAGTATAATTGCCTAATAAACTGCAAGAGCAGCAACCCAGGATTTTTGATATTTGGTATTTTCATCTTTAAACCATTCAAGGTTTATTTTATTTTTCATTTTATTTCTTTTTGTCTTGTGAGTAATATTACAATATGTTACTTTCTGACATTGGGGAACTTTCCATAAATCTTTCTGTTATGTCTACCTAATTTAATTTAATTAAGGTTAAGAAGGATATCTTTTATGATTTAAATCTTTCTGTTTTGCTTTTCCGAAAATGAAGTTATTTTTCTAGAACATTTTCTGCCTTAATAAATATATTGTGAGCACTTGAGTGTGTGCTTTGCTGTTCTTGGAGGTGATGTTCCATAAACTGAAGACTAGATCAAATGTCTTCATGGCACTGTTTAAGCATTTGCAATAGTATCCGCCACTGAATTGCAGCCAAATTGAATGTCAGCTTTTTCAGCTTGTATATAGTGTAGAGTACACTGTAGTGTGAAGTTTGGCCCTTCTATATTTGGATTTCAAGGGGCATTATCAGAAATGAGCTGAGTGGCACTGAACACAATCCAATGGCCCATCATCTATGACTCTGATTTTGTTGGTTGCAATGGGCACTGTTCCCAACCTTGTACGCAGGCATGGCTCATAGGTCCCTCCAATCTTTAGGTAGTCCTTCTCCCAACATTAAGTAGTGTCTCCTCATAAAATTCATTGTGAGGAGTCTATGGAATATTTTAGGAGAATTCTGTGCAGATTTTAAAATTTCTCTGTGCAGTTTCTTTTCCTCTGGTGCTCTGTAGTACAAACACTGGCGCTCACCAATCTCTGTAACCAGGGAACACTTACTAATTATATCAAGGAGTCCACTTCAAGGTACCAAGTCCTAGGGCCTTAGCCTTTAGACCTTGATTGTAATACATATACATATGTATGCGAATGAACCTACTAGTTTTCTTAGTTGTCAGTCTTTGTAATTTTTAGCCTTGAAACCAATTAATGGTTTTAAATAAATAAATAAATAAATAAATAAATAAATAACAGTTACATATTCATAAACATTTATGTAAAAATTATTTTTAAAAAAGAGTTTTCATATTTTAAATTTGTAACTATTAGTATTCCAATTTGTTCCAAAATGACTTATCTGGGACATTACAAAGATCCTGAAAAAAATAACTCATGATCTGTATTGTAGAGAACTAAACAGATTCGTGTTATTTTAATAAAATTACTACCCTATTCAAACTGACATAGATCTTTGTTTTATTTTCTTCTAAAATTTTTCTTGCCCTGGATCTCATACATATGTTTACAGTGATTATTTAAATTATTTTAGTAAGGTATAAGATCTGTCTATATCTGAGTCCATTGCTTTGATCTATGGGCTTCCAGGTGTTCTGATATGATCTGTTAATCAACCTACTTTTTTCTGCATTAAATTTCCCTTTTCATTTTGTAAAACCAATTTAGCTGATTGTGTTTGTTTCATATATTTATCTAAGTCTTATTTCTGGGCTTTCTGTTTCATTGATTCATGCATTCATGCTTTAGACAAACACTTAATTTTATGAAGTACTTTCAAGAAATTCTCAAAGTAAATGGTGTGTTCTCCAGTGTTCATATTTTCCTTCATAGTTGTCAAGGCTATTTGTGCCAGTCATTTTCCAAGTTCATGAGACAAATGACCAGACTAAAACACTGTAACAGTGAAAGGGTTATTTTGGCTCAGAGTTTGAAAGTACAATCTTATCAAAATGGAGGAATCGTGGTGGCAGGAGCAGATGGCAGACGGTCACATGACATCCACATTCAGGAAGTAGAGAGATGATGAGTGCTGCTGTTCAGCTCTTTCTCCTTTACATTCAGTCCAAGACCACAGCTGATAGAATGGGTACCACCCATATTTAGAGGGAGTCTTCCCATCTCAATTAATTCAATCTGTAAACTCTCTCACAGATATATGATGCTTGTCTCTATAAGGATTATGTCCTTAATTACGTCACCAGCCTGTGAACACATCCCAGCCTAAAAAGCAGGCATGTCCTCTGTGCTTCTCTCTTTTTCACACTCTCTCCTTCTGTTCTCTTCCCTCCATGTGATCTCTCTGTCTCTCTGTCTCTCTCTCTGTCTCTCTGTCTCTGTCTCTGTCTCTCTGTCTCTGTCTCTCTGTCTCTGTCTCTGTCTCTGTCTCTCTCTCTCTCTCCCCCTCTCTCCCAATAAAGCTCTAGAAAGGTAACTATGGCTCGTGATTCTTCTGCCAACCAGCACTCTCCTCCGTCAGCATGGCCGCCTTGAGCGCCTCTGCTTTACCAACAGTCTCCATGGCAATTCTCAGTGCTATTATGTTGAAAATGAAAAGTAAGTATCACATAATTGAAGAAGTATTTTATTTCCATGTAACACGTAGGATATTTGTGAATTATATAAATCTCTTCCTTATGATTCCCTGAATGTATAAACTAGGTTGACTGGAATTAATATCTTGGGAATATTCAAATTATTTATCTGTGATAATAAAATATTGCTGCAGGGCACAAAAAAGGTAATGGAATCCAGCTACTTTGACAAAAGCTACTACTTGGAAAGGTCAAGGACCTTTCCAAAGGTCAAGCCATGGCTTAAGAAGTCTTAGTGATACTTTAGCTTTTGTATATATATTATCTGGTTCCTACAATGATTTTCTTGTGTGCTTTCAAGAACTCCTAACAGTGTATTTATCTAAAATACCTATCAAGCATCCAAGGCCAAATGATCTCCTGAACTAAGGTAATACCCTTATGGAAACAATGCCTGTCTCCTAGGTCCAGTGGATAGCTTTGTTTCTTGTGCAATTCAAGCAGAGACCCTCCTTTCTTATATATCTTTACTAACATTATAGACTCCTAACTTCTTACCTAACCACTTCTAGGAATGTAGATTGAGCACATAAATTCCCTTTTTGATATACTAACTGATCATTGACTTTCAGTTGACCTCCTCCTTTAACCACTCCCTTTTTGGGTTGTAAAAGAAAGCCTGAAAGTCACTGCCTGAAGAAAATTCTTATCTGTCTTATGACCCTATAGGAATTCAAGCCTGGTGATCTGGCTGGAGGGGGAGGATTGCTATTGCTTGGGTTTATAAATGTAAACCTCAGAGAATTAGAGAGGATTTTTAAGATTTTGAGTGGAGGGGATTTTGACTGGAGAACTAGATGGAGGACTAGAATAACACAATGGAAGATGAAGAAGAGCCAGATGGGGAAGAATGAGAGAAGAAAGACCAACATGGGGCAGAACTAAGATGAAAGAATTATGATAGAACTTAGAGGGGACAGCAGATAAAAGTAGAGAGAAATCAGGCAAGAAAGAAGCTAGGCATGAGAAGAGAACCAAAGCTGTGTAGATAGAATTTTATCCCAGAGGAATAAAGTAGCTGAACAAAGAGCTTGGTTTACTTAGAAATCATTTCACCATCCATGATTTCTAGTTGTAGTACAGAGCTATAGCAGAAAAAAAAATCTCTTAAAATTGGTATAAGAACAGACACATTGATCCATGGAATTGATTTGAAAACTCAGACATAAATCCACACACCTATGAATACACCTGATTTTTGATAAAGAAGCCAGAAATACACACTGAAAAAAGACAGCATCTTCAACAAATCCTTCTGTTCAAATTGGATGGGTGCATGTAGAAAAATGCAAATAGATCAATATTTATCACCATGCACAAAATTAAGTCCAACTGGATCAAAGACCTGAACATAAAAGCATATATATTGAACCTGATAGGAGAGAAAGTGGGAACAGCCTTGAACTCACTGACAAAGAATAAAACTTCCTGAACAGAACACTGATGGCACAGGCACTAAGAGAAACAATTAATACATGGGATCTCATGAAACTGAAGAGGCAATGAACATCTTATAAATAGGAAAAGATTTTTACGAACTCCACATCTACATATAGAGGGCTAATATCCAAAATATATAAAGAAGTTTAAAAAAAACAGAAATCAAAAAACCCAAATAACTCATTTAATATAGGATGCAGATATAAACAGATATTTCTCTATAGAGGAAACTCAGATGGCTGAGAAACAAAGAAATGTCCAACATACTTAGCCACCAGGAAATTGCAAATCAAAACTGCTTTGAGATTCTATCTTACACCTGTCAGAATGGCTAAGATCAATAACACAAATGATATCTTATGCTATCAAGGATGTGGAATAAGGGGAACACTCATCCACTGCTGGTGGGAGTGAAAGCTTCAACAACCACTATGGAAATCAATATGGCAATTCCCCAGAAATTGATCTACCTTAGGTCCAGCTATACCATCTCTGGACATATACCCAAAGGACACTTTATTCAACCACAGGGACACTTGCTCAGTCATATTCATTGTTCCTCTATTCATAATAACCAGAAACTGAAAACATGCTAGATGTCTCTCACCGAAGAATGGATAAAGAAACTGTGGTACATTTACAAAATAGAGTATTACTTAGCTGTTCAAAAGAATGACATCACGAAATTTGCAGGCAAATGAACAGAACTAGAGAAAATCATCCTGAGGGAGGTAACCCAGACAGAGAAAGATAAATATGGTTTGCATTCACTTATATGTGAATAGCAGCCATTTTATAAATGATAACCAATATAGAATCTGTAGACCCAGAGATTAGGCATAGATAAAGAGACTTGGGGGAGCATACGTGGATCTCCCTGTGAGGGGAAAATGGATTAGATTTTATAGTGGATTGAGGGAGGGTCAGAATTTGAATCAGAGGATCAGGTGGGGAGAGGAAGAGGGGATGCTGTTGAGGGAGGGCATTCTGGGAGAAACAGCTAGAAATGAGAAGAATTTGAGGGATGGTAGGGCAACCTCATGCAGTAGAAACTCCCTAAAATACATGAAGGCAATTCTAATGAGATTTCCTAAAATGGGGGTGACAGTCTCAACATTGTATCTCTTGTAATCAAAGGAGACTTATAGTAGCAGTACCGCATCACATTCAATTGGCTTGTTGGCGAAGGTGGTCCTGTGGAAATCCCCAAGCAACTCAGGCTGTTGCTAAGACAATGGGCTGCTCTCCACAAATTTACTACACCATTGCTGACACACCACATAACTTATTGACTATCGAGAAGTCAAGCCAGAGCCTACATGGAGCCTTCAACTCGATGATCTAGTGTCTTTGTTGCGGGAAGATACTCTGCAGACTATCAAAAGAAAATGTAAACACCAAACCAGCCACAAAACTTTGACCTACAATTTGTCTTGCTTCCAAGATATGCTAGGGTAATGGAGGCACAGAACTTGTGGGAGTATTTAACCAATGTCTGATTTGATTTAATGCCCACTTCCTGAAATGGAACCCATGCACAGCAATGTCTGGGTGAACAAGAACCAAAGACTAGATAGCCCAAGGACCTAGAGAAAAACCAAACACTACTGGTCAAAAAGGAAAAAAAATAAAAGTATCAACAAAATGACTCCTAATGACATTCTGCTAAACTCATAAATCAGTGCCTTATTCAGCCATTATCAGAGAGGAATCTTCTTTCAGCAGAAGGGAACAAATACAGAGACCCATATCCAGACATTATGCAAAGAGAGAGAGACTTTGCAATATTCAGCTCAAAATTAGATATCTCCATCAAATCCTTCCCCTCAGATTGCAGAGAACTCCACAGAGGAAGAGATGGGAAGAGTATGGGAGCCAGAGGAGATGGAGGACTCCAGGAGAACAAGGACATCTGAATAAACTGAGCCAAGGATCATACGAACACGTAGAGACTGGAGCAGCAAGCACAAGACAAACACGTGTCTGTTCCAGGTCCTCTGCATATATATTATAGCTTTCAGCATAATGTTTACATGGGTCTCCTGAATGAGTGAATGAGTGGGTCTGATTCTTGGGCTGGCTCTTTGGGATCCTTTCCTTCTGTTGGGTTGCCTTGTCCAGCTTGTCTAGCCTTGATGTGATGGTTTTTGTTTTACCTTGTTATATTTTATTTTGTTGTATTTGGTTGTTGTTTCCTTGAAGCCTGTTCTTTCTTAATGAGAGACAGAAAAGGTTTGGATCTGGAGAGGATGGGGGATGGGGAGGGCTTGGAAACAGTATAGGGAGGGGAAACAGTAATCAAGATACATTGTATAAGAAAAGAATGTATTTCTGACAAAAGATAAAATTTAAAAATTGAAAAATATTCAAGTTCTGTTGCCTTGCTAATATAAGAATATAAGAATGTTAATTGTGCTGATGCTATGTATGGCAGTAATTGGATTTTATATATTAATACCAAATCTTCAGGATCTGCTTAATACTTATAGTATTTTGTAGACTTTGCAGAGAAGTGAGGTATAAAAATTTTATGGCTTGTTTAAATATAGACACCATGCAGATTTTGAAGCTTTAATTTTTAAATTTTTGATGTTTTCATGTTTTGAATTTATGTGAGAATATAGTCTGATTAGTCATTAGCAGCAGAGTAAAATAAGCAATAATTAAACCATACTGCTGAGCAACACTCACTTTCTTTTTCTTTTAAAACACTTCTATTATACTTATTTAATCATTTGCTTTTTTGAACATGTGTGCATACATGTATGCATGTGTGTGTGAGCATGTGCATGTGAATGTATGCTAGTATCTGCATGTGCATGTATGCTCATGCTTGTGGAGGTCAGAGAACAACTTACATGAGTCACTTCCTCCTTTCTACCATGTGGGGCTTAGGGATTCAAATTAGGTCATCAGATTTGTTATTGGGTGCCTCTAAACACTGGACCATCTCTCAGGCCCTGTATATTCTTCATAGGTAATTTTTCATGTATTTCTCCTATTTTTAGCTCTTTCCCACATATGTTGTGAGATATGTTCAACTGTCAGACTAGCAGGAGATGATGTATGTCACCATTTGGCTTTTGTGTACCTATGATTCTCAAGAAAGTCTGTTTACTGATTTTTTTTCCATTTTTTTAATTATTAAGAGTTTTTCTATTCAACCACAGATTCCCCTCTCCTCCCTCCTCCTGCCCTCCAGCCTTCCCCCCAACCCACTCCCCATTCCCACGTCCTCCAAGGCAAGGTCTCCTATGGAGAGTCAGCAGAGCCTGGTACATTCAGTTGAAGAAGGTTCAGGCCCCTCCTCCCTGCACCAAGTCTGTGCAGTGTCTCACCATAGGCACTAGGCTCCAAAAAAGTCGGCTCATGCACTAGGGACAGGTCCCAGTCTCACTGTCTGGGGACCCCCTGAACAGTTCAGTCTAAACAACTGTCTCACTTATCCAGAGGGCCTACTCCAGTACCATGGCAGCTCCTCAGCTATTGGTCCACAGTTCATGCATTTCCACTAGTTTGGCTGATTGTTTCTGTATATTTTCCCATCATGATCTTGATGTCCATGCCTAATAGAATCCCTCTTCTCTTTCATCAATTGGACTCCTGGAGCTCGACCTGGCACCCAGCCTTGGATCTCTGCATCTGCTTCCATTAGTCATTGAATGAAGGCTCTATGATGACAGTTAGGGTATTCAGCCATCTGATCACCAGAGTAGGCCAGGTCAGGCACTCTCTCAACTATTGCCAGTAGTCTGAGATGGGGTCATGCTTGTGGATTTCTGGGAACTTCCATAGCACTCTGTTTCTCCCTATTCCCATGATGTCTTCATTTATCATGGTATCTCTTTCCTTGTTCTCCCACTCTATTCCTGTACCAGCTTGAAGCTCCCATTCCCCTATGTTCTCATCCCCCATCCTTTGCCCTCCATTACCCAGTTTGCTCATGAAGATCTCATCTATCTCTCCTTTGCTGGGTGATCCATGTGTCCTTCCTAGGGTCCTCCCTGCTAACTAGCCTCCCTAGAGCTGTGTTTTGCAGTCTGGTTATCCTTTGCTTTACATCTAATATCCACTTATGAGTGAGTATATACTATTCTTGTCCTTCTGAGTCTGGGTTTCCTCACTCAGGATGTTATTTTCTAGCTCTATCCATTTGCCTGCAAATTTCATGATGTCACTGTTTTTCTCTGCTGAGTAGTATTTGATTGTGTATATGTACCACATTTTCTTAATCCATTCTTCAGTTGAGGGGCATCTAGGTTGTTTCTAGGTTCTGGCTATTACAAATAATGCTGCCATGAACATAGATGAACATGTGTCCTTGTGGTATGTTGGAGCATTCCTTAGGTATATGCCCAAAAGTGGTATAGCTGGGTCTTGAGGAAGATTGATTCCCAATTTTCTGAGAAACCACCATACTGATTTCTAAAGTGGCTGTACAAGTTTGCACTCCCACCAACAATGGAGGAGTGTTCCCCTATCTCCACATCCTCTCCAACATAAGCTGTCCTCAGTGTTTTTGATCTTAGTCATTCTGCCAGGTGTAAGATAGTATCTCGGAGTCATTTTGATTTGCATTTCCCTGATGACTAAGGATGTTGAGCAATTCCTTAAATGTCTTTCAGCCATTTGAGATTCTTCTGTTGAGAATTCTGTTTAGCTCTGTAGCCCATTTTTTAATTGAAATGTTTGTTATTTTGATGTCTAGTTCCTTGAGTTCTTTATGTATTTTGGAGATCAACCAGACTCTGTCAGATGTGAGGTTGGTGAGGATCTTTTCCCATTCTGTAGGCTTTCATTTTGTCTTATTGACCATGTCCTTTGCCCTATAAAAGCTTCTCAGTACTGATGTTTTTCATTGTGATATTTTCATAATGTGCACAAGGTATTTTGATCAAATTCACCCTATTATTTTCTTGTCCCCCTCTCTCCACCTAATATCATCCCTATACCAACTATGTCCCTTTCTACTTTCATGTGTTTATTTTTAATTATGTACTGGGTTTCATTAGGGTTGCTTAGAAAAGCATGGAAGAACAGTTATCTACTAGAGCATGGACACCTTACCAATGTCTATCCCACTAAAGAAAATGCCTCTTCCTCCTTCAGAAACCATTAACCACCCATAAATCCTTAGGGACAGGCCAGGCTTCATGAACTCCTCTCCCCACTTCCCACGTGTGAATTCTGACAGGTCCAATATTGTGCAGGTCTTGGGCCGGACCCCGTAACACTACAACCCTTCCTTCAGCCTTTCAGAACACCCACTTGTTCTGGGATGTTCCCCATTCTTGGAACAAGTGATACCCATGTCCCATTTTGGCCTGAGTATTCAACTGTATTGCTAACATTTTGATGAATTATTATTCTCTACAGTTTTTGTTGCCCACTATAAAAAGAAACTTCCAGACCAAAGTTGATAGAGGCACTAATCCAGGTATAAATACAATTACTCAGAGGGTGGTTTCATTTGCACACCTTAACTTAGCAAAATAACAGTAGCTTCCCTATTAAAGCCTGCTTCATGACATGCTCTTTACCAGGTTTACAGTAACAAATATGAATTCTTCTATTGAGCAGTCCTCAGAACCAATCACAGAATTTTTTTAACTCTATAATTGACTTGCCAGTATGGCACCAATGATCACATCTTACATGGAAGATCTGTAATGATGCATTAAGGGTCCACAGCTGAATTAATCTGTTAATGATAGCTTGCTTCTAGTACTCCACGTGCACAGCATCTTCCAACACTATGAAAGCTATCCATCTTTAACATCTTTTATTCCATCTTGGTTTGATTAAGGTACTCCAACATTTCATTTACGAAACTTTTTTGAGGCCTTAGAAATGATAAAATCTCTGTTCTTTACAATTTAGCTGAATTATCCCTATGATTCCCTAAACAGACAAGCTTCAGGGACAGGACCTTAAAGGGTTTGAAAAATTCACAGATTATTTGATTCATGAGCTTCTGTGCCTTGAAATAATGTGTGGAAAACATCATAGAAAGCTTCAGATCCAAAGAAAATAGTTAATTAAACATACACTCAGAACCAAGGAGCACTTCTTCCAAAATATCCTTGAAAAATGATGACTGAAGAATCACACTTTCAAGTGTTTTCATTAGCATGGAAACTGTCTTTCTGAGTAGATTTCCGGGATTGCAGGTAAAGTGGCGTTCCACTTTGCACTCATTTGTGCAGTGCTTATTAAAACTAGGTCTCTATAAATATTGATTATCTGGCTATCGAGGGAGAAGACAGAAAGTAGAAAACAACTAAGGCTTGGGAGACAGCTCGGTCAGTGAAGTGCTTACTGTACTTTCATGAGGTCTTAAGTTAGTTCACCAGCATCCTTGCAAAATTCCCCAGTGTTCTGTCATAAACTTGTAATTCCAGCCCTGGAGATACGGAAATACAAAAGCATCTTGGGTTCATGAGAGACCCTGGCTTCTAAAATAAAGTGGGCATGGCCTGCTTCACAAAACCCAAGGTTGACAGCTGGCTTTTATGTGCATATGCCTACATGAGAACACACATATGCACACAGATGTGTAAGCATGTAGGCATACACACACACACACACACACACACACACACACACACACGAGAGATGGGGGTTGTAGTTATTTGTAACTCCTGTGGATCTTATTCAACTACCAGTTCCTCCTCTTTATGCATCATGTGGCTACTTGATGACACAAAGCCCTTACACTTGTTTGGCTCTAGGATTACTTATAGATGGTATGTTCATTACCATGCTCGAGGATGCAGTACCCAGAAATTCTAAAACTGTATCTTCAGTTTCTACAGTATTTCTTCCTGAAGGTCTTGATGACAGTGGATCCTTCATAATTGCCCTTAGAAATATGTCCATAGTCAAAATAAGACTTCTCCACCGTCATTAAATGAGTCAATCATCTTTGTAATAACTGTACCCAGATGTGCAATTGGACTATGGTTAGCATCTTGGAAGAGAGACACACTTAGAACCAAACTCTGCATGCATCTATGAATTCATTGTGCCTTCAGTAAATCTATCTTCTTCCTTATCCAAGTGAAGAAAGTCCGTCTTATTTTATTTAGAAGGGGAACACCAATACAAAGGATGATTGTGATGTTTGCCATGTGTTCTAGGTGGAGGGGATCTGACAGCATTGGGAAGTGTTTTTAAGTGCAAACCCACAGGAGTTGTTTGCTCTTCCAAGATTAGATGGTCAAGAAGACATCAAAATAGTCCTTGAATGCCTGCAAAAGCAAGATACAGAAGACAAAATCAGCAGTTGGTCATATCATAACAAGCAGATGGTCCTGGTTGGATGTTTCTGCGTGAGCATCACGGAGTAAGAGTTGCAGGGAACTTATCTTTCAGGGACTTGAGTCAAAAACAAACAGCTACTAGGTACCAAAATGGATGCCTAGCACAAAATGGAGTTTCCTTAGCCATCACAGGTTTGTGGTGGCTTGAATGAGATTCTACCTATAAATCTCAAATATTTGAATACTTGGTCCCCAGTTTGTGGCTGTTTGGTGAGGATAAGGAAGTGTGGCCCTGATGGAGGAAGTTTGTCATTGGAAGCAGGCTTTGAAGTTTGAAACTCCTCCACCATCCCCAGTGAGTTCTCTCTGCCTCTTCCTGTGGGTCAGGATGTGAGCTCTCCTCTGTCTCTGTTGCTGTGTGCCTTTGATCCACCTCTGGAATGCAGAAGTCGTTGTGCAACAGCTGCTGACAAGTGCCCACGCATTGGCACTAGGGCTGGATGAACTGTATGCTGAATATATTGTCATTCAGAGAGACGATACTGTGTGCCCCTTGGGCAGTGGGGATAGGTACCTTGGAAAAGAGGGAGCGAACACTGCAGTGATTGGTTCTAGATACTAAACAATTTGAGCAAGTAAAAGAATGGGAAGCGTTAGAAGTGTGGCTGCCTGCTCTCTGCCTCAGTGGATTAGTTGTTTTTCTTATTGCTGGGACATAACAGAGTAAAGACAACTAGAGGAGGGAAGGGCCCACTTCGACTAATGCTTCAAGGGTCCATTATGACAGGGAATCATAGAAGTGGGTGTGGAAAGCAGCTGCTCACATAGACCCAGTCAGGATACAGGGAGATAGATGCTGTGCTCAGCTGAATTTCATTGTCTTCTCTTCTTATTCATTCTGGGACCCCAGGCCATTGAATGGCATTGCATTTCTCAGGGTAAGTCACCATCCCTCAGTTAAAAGTCTTTCAAAACACTATAACAGACACACCTGGATGTGTGTCTCCTAGGTGGGTCTAACTACAGTGAAGATGATGATGCAAGTTAACCATAAACACACACACACACGCACATGCACACACGCGCGCACGCGCACACACTCACGTGCATGTAGCAGATACAGAACAAGAATTCATCACTTTCACTTCTCAAGACAAGACCATTTTTATAGCTCAACATTGTCTTGAAGCTTTGTAAATTCAGTTTATGTCCCATATAGAAAGGAGCAGGAGCTCCTATAACTACTGCTTATTTGTCTAAATGGGTAATATTTTCACCTCCAACCACCATGTTGTGCTGTATCTGTCTGTGCAGAAGTCTGAATCTCCCAGGACTCTGGGCCACCCATCAAAGTGCTGGGACACACAAAGTTCTAGAACAGCAAACTGATGTAGAAAAATGTTTGACTTCCATCTGAAATTGGATCATGTTTGTGATAATTTTAGTACTGGTATGACAGACATACCTATGGGAATAAAATCCTGGAATTGTTATAATTTGAAAAAGAAAATCAAGTCCAGAAATTAAATTCCAGCTTCACTATTTATTAGTTTCTTCTAATTCAACAACAACAACAATACAAATAAGAAAACAAAAGCAAAAATGACTAGCTGCTCTGAGTCCACTCAATACGAGTAAACAAGCAATGCTTATCATTAGTATCCGGTGGCCTATTATAAATAAAGCATACAGCAGGAATCAGATCTCAGAAAATTCCCACTTGAGTAAATAATAACAGCACTTGCTTTTTACTAGTTATAAACTCTGAGGACAAAATTTTTCTCAATAATCCAATTTCCCCGCACAAATGTCATAAACAGAGTGTCCTCAAGGACAAAAAAAACCCAAGCCACTTCCTTGTCTCTGGCATAAGTCAATGCACCTACAATATACTCAGCCAAACGTTTATTCTAAAATACAATGAACTTTAGTTATGACAGGGGCAAGAATGGTGGACATGGAGCAATCAGCTAGTGAGCACAAATATAGTTATTTATTATGGATATGTATGCCAATGGTGCCAGACAGAAGGAAAAAAACTCTCTTAGGAAGGGTAATCTAACAAGCCAAACATAGTTATCTATTAGAAGTCTGTGGTGTCATTTCTGCATCAAGCTCCAGATGCTGTGTATGAATTTTTAAAGCACGGGATATTCAAAAATAGCACTGGCATTGCTGGGGAGAGAAAAGTTAAGGAAAGAAAAATCAGTGGCACTTCAAAAAAGTTGGGAAGAGCAGGCCACAGCAACTTTTTTAAAATTAACTTTACACTGTTAACCTTAATACACAGAGGATATTTTATAAACGTATGCATAACTCGGTACAACACTCAAAAGTTAACTAAGTAAATGACTCAGAAGCAAACAGCCATGTTATATAACCTCCACCACCCCCACCCCATCCCTAAAAAAACACATTCCCAGTGCCCTGGGAAACCTTGAAGTTCACACCTGCTCCATTCCTACAGCTGAGCTGATTGTATCACCATGGCATGCAAGTCTTTGACTTCATTTATGGGCTTAGTTACTTAAGAACTGTCTACAAATAAAATGAATTAGCCTTGCATGCTCTTGATCTTAATAAAAATTGAGTCATACTGAAGTGTGTTTGTTTATTTCTGTGAGTATATGTGCTCAAGTGCGCTCCCATTCACCCGTGCACATCCACACAGTGTGTTCATGTGAAGTAGAGAGGTTAATGCTGGGTGTCATTTTCTATTGCTATCTACGTTATGTTTTGAGGCAGGGTCTCTCATTGAAACTGAAGCTGTTGCTGATTCAGCTAGACTGTGTGGTGTTGCAGCTTTTGCCTCAGTGCCTGGTTTGTACCTGGGTGCTGAGGATCTGAACTCATGCCTGATTGCCAAGCATCCTAACAACTGAGCTGCCCCCGCCAAACTCTGCTTATTGTATTTTTTCTATGTTTACTATCATCCCAATGAACTTACAAGGTGTTTTATCTTTACAAAGTTATCTATGCAGTCCCACAGGAACTCAGTGTTATAACACCTTCAAGGCATGTATTCAAGCCAAGTTCATCTCCAGGACCAAAAAAAGAACATATAAATCACCTTTGTTTGCTAACATGACATAACACACAACTATTGATAGTCACTTTTTGCATATAGAAACAGAATATAGCTTTTGAGCTTAGGAAGGAAAGGTCTCTAAGGAGAGTGGCAAATTTGCCATCTGTAGCAATAAATGAATGAGATAAGCACGTGATGACTTGTTACACACAAAAATCAAAGCACTATCAAATGTTATAACAATGGACAGCAGACATATATGGAGAGAAGAGGGAGGACTCCTTACTGTAAGTGAACTTAGAAATTGGTGAATGATCAATGAATGAATGAATGGGTAGGTGGACGCATGCAAGACTGGAAGAAATATGATGGGATGAATGCATATGCTGAATTAAATTGCATTCTAAAATATCGTTGGCCTATAGATCCTATACATGTCTCAAAAGTGAGTTGAGACTCTCCGTGTGCATCTATGCTTTTCCTGATCCTGTCACTGTGACGGGCTCTTGACAGCCATCTATTCTCCTTACATAACAAGAAGGTGAGTTCTGGTTTATGCTCCTTTATCTGAAATAGTGGAGCCTAGAGAGAACTGCTCCAGATCTACATTTGAGAGCTGTTCCTCATCTACATTTGCTTTGATTGTGAGCATTGGCTTTCATTCAATGAGATATATTGAGGCTAAGACTCCTTTCTAAATAGAAAATGTATTTACTATGATTTTCTGTAATTCCTTTGTCATGCTTGTGTTGGGAACCACACTTGTCACATGAGGTAAGCTAGGAAGTTTCCTTCTGTGGTGTCACTTGTCCTCAAAAACTTTCAAATTTTGGAGCATTGTTTATAATCAGATATGAGATGTTCAGCTTATACATACAAAGGGAAATTCAGTTTTTTATTATTTTTACTTTTAAGTTTTTATTGTGTGTTCATGTATATGTACATATACGTGTGTGTGAGTATTGTGTGCATATGAGCGCATGTGGGTGCTAGTGGATGCCTGTGCCCACAGAGGGCAGAGGCATCAAATACCCGTAGAGCTGCTGTTACAGGCATTTGTAAGCTGTCTGAAGACATGGGTGCTGGGAAGCAAACTCAGGTCCTCTGCAGGAACAGCAGGTGCTTTTAACTTCAGGGCCATCACTCTAGCCCCTGGAAAATCATTTTCAAAACAGAAAGTTACACTGAAATGTTTATTGTTTTCCTTACTTTGATCAAATACCTGACAAAGGCAATTTAGGGGAGAAAGTGTTCATTTTGGCTCCTTGTTCTATGAAAAGCACTTAAGGTCGGGGAAGCGAGGCAGTTGGTCCCATCCCATCCACTGTCAGCAAGTGGAGTAAGGAATGCTAGTGTTTTGCTTACTTCTTCCTCTTCCCGTAGTCCAGGACTCCAGCCCACAGAGTGGTACTCACACTTGGGGCTGGGATTACAGTGCATGTGACTGAGCCAGGTTTAAGCAGTGCTGGGGATTAAACTCAGTGCTTAGGGCACATTGGGTATTCTCTCTACCAGATGAGCTGCATTTCTACTCCATAGCATCTTACTTTTGGTTCTACAGTTTGGTATTATTGATGATGATAGTACCTCTTGACTCTGGCAAAGATGGAGACTAGATCAAGACTTCATAAGTATTTATGACATTTTACTAGTGATGTGATGAGAAAATCTAAATACATTAATTTCACTATTTACAAGAAGCTAATTTAAAAATATTTAAGTATACATACAGAAAAATTAGTCATTGATTCCACAAATCTGTAGATTCAAGTCTTATTCATCATAAAAACAACCAAACAAACAAAAAACCCACATGGTTTTTCAGTGTGAGCACCAGAACTCAGATTTAAACTCCTGATCATAAGAAGACACTGGTACATAGTTAGGAATTGTGAAAATCCACTGACTGTATTTTTTGGCCTATCCAGGCAGTTTTTAGCCAGAGGGGGTACAATCATTCCAATGGTTGACAGAATCCTCCCATAAAATGGTTGCTTTGGGCTGAGGTATCTCCATGGTGAAGTGTTTGCCTAGCAAGCACAAACAAAACAAACAAGTGAAACAACACAAAGAAGGGCTGCTTTTGTAAAATAAGAATGAAGTTATTAGCTTGAAATGAAAGAGAATGAGGTAAATCAAGCCACATTTGGGGGCATCCTGTGAGCAGCTTGCACTGGCCTCTCCTCTCCTGTAATTTCATACCTTCTTAAACCCAGTGGGAAATCTCAGTTGAGCTCGATCTTTTTTCCTTTCCAGTGAATTTATTATAATTGTTTTTACTGAAATTTGTTTTGCCTCCTGAAGTGCTGAGATACTGACTATGTGTATCCATCAAAAATTCACTGCATTATCTTATAACCTTCTGCACTAATTGATCAGACAATAAGAATAAAAATAGACATTAATTGTCTTGAGAAGAATTTTACTTCCTCTTCAGCTTAATGTTTTCCTCCTCAAATGCGAGGAACAGTTTAATGGCCCTGGCCATAAATCTGAGAAACTAAGTTGAGGAAGAAAATGACAGCCATAACTTCATTCATATTAAAGTATTTTTCTGCTCATTAGACGGAAATGAAAAAATTAATATGTAAACCATTAAACTATACCCAAACGTATTGTGTTCCACATCTGAAATAGATATTTGATGAGGTTATAACCAACATTTTATTGCAATCTCAAAGAGAAACACTTTGTAAAAATTACCTGACTATATTAAAAATATTTTCATTAAAATATTATATATCTGAAAGATATAACCTTTGTTATATTACTGCTATGTTATTTTAAAATTAGATACACACTTTTCGTATCTGTTTTTACAGACTTTTATTATAATATTTCCATTTCCATTTTGCAAAAATGTATAGATAGGTTGATTCATCAGAAATTTTTTATTAGTGCCATAGTCTTCTCCTTCCACATCCCAACTCATCATAGGAGTGCTGGAAACTAACTTGTCAACATATCAACATTCATCGAACTATTTCATGTGATTTTTCCAAGAGCAAAAGTTGGATGAGTCCTTGTGTGTTTGATAGTTTTTGTCACATTGACACAAACATAGACATAGCTGAGAAAAAGGAATCCCTGCTGAAGAATTGCCTCCATTGTATTGGCCTGTAGGCAAGTCTGTGGGGCATTTTCTTCATTGATGATTGATATGGCGCGGTTCAGCCCATTGTGGGTGATGCTACTCCTGGGCAGGTGGTCCTGGATTGCACAAGAAGTAGGTGGAGCAAACTAGGAGTGCAAGCCGATAAGCAGAACTCCTTCGTGGTGTCTGCTGTAGTTCCTACCTCCAGGTTTTCGCCCTGAATTTTTGTCCTAACTCCCTGCTGATAGAGTGTAATCTATAAGATGAAATAAACCCTTTACTGCCCAATGTGTTTATCACAGCAACAGAACAAAAACTAGAAATCTTGTTTATAATTTTACTATTAAAAAAATCTATTCCCATTATGTTTGTCCTTAGATGAAGAACTGTCACTCAAATGCTTGAAGTTAATTTTATGACTCATTTGTTGGTCTTGAGTTTTCCTCTGATGTACTATATTTCCTATCATGTGCCAGAAAGTATCTATTTTAATTTTTTTTTCAGATCAACCACCTTTATACAGTAATCACCAACATTATTCAGAAATTGATAACGTATTTTGATAACTAATAGGTATTTGCTTAAATAAACTGCTATAGACATTAGAAAGAAGATTAAAGGCATGAAACACCACACCTGACTAACCTCAATTAAATGTTTTCCTCTATAAGAGTTGCTGTGGTCATAGTATCTCCTTGCAGCAATAGAAACCCCAACTAAGACAGCCCCTTAGCAACTCAACAACATAGTTCTGCTAGAAGAAGATGACAGCCCAGATATTCTGGAAAAATGCAGGAGATGAAAGGGGGTGCATACTGTATTGGTTACTCTTCCATTGTTGTGATAAAATACCATGACCAGAAACAACTTAAGCAAGAAAGGGTTCATTCTGGCTAATGTTTCCAGAGGGAAAGAGTCCATCACAGAAAGTGATAACAACAGGCATGGCTACAAACGGCAGCAGAGCAGGAAGTTGCTGGGTCACATTTTCATCCACACATAGGAAGCAGAGAGAAAGCAAGGAAGTAGGCAAGACTATAAACCCTCAAGTCTTGGCACTAGACTTACTTCCTCTAGCAAGTCTCCACTTCATACATGTTCCGTAATATCCCACAAACTAGGAATTGGGTGTGTAAATACAGGGACTTGTGGGAGACATTTTCATTCAAGTTACCATACAGGTCTTATTTGATGTGGAAGAGAGCAACACAGAAACATGGTGGATTGGAGGAGCAGAGTTTTTTGTTTGTTTTTCATTTTTATTTTTTTTTTCTAAATCTGCTGTCTAAAGAGGATTTTATCTAGGTTTAAGAATCTGGGTGAGACTAGAAGAGCTTTGCATTTACCCAGAATGCAGAAAGGCTTCCTTCTAGGAGCTTCCCAAACCACAAGTACACCCCTCAATCTCATTACTTCCTTCATGCTTCTGTATTCCTATTCATATACGACCTTGAATTATTTCCTGTTTGTGTAATTTTTCTGTGTAGGTGTGTTTTTGACTATATGTGTGTGTGCTTGTGTGTATGTGCACACATGCACATGACTGTGTGTATGTTCACATATATGTTAAAGTGGACATATATGTGCCCCAGACATGTGGAAGTCAGAGGACAACATTCAGAGGAGTATGATTTATGTGGGATCTGGGGATTTGAACCCAGGTCTTCATGCTTGTGTGACAAGCATTTTACTCAACGAGACATCTCCCCAGCCCATGTTATGGAGTGATTTCTAACATTGTTCTCCACTGCAATAGTGTATGAAATACTTTGTAAAGTAATTTTTAAGACAGCTCCTGAACAAAGTAAAGCCATATTACTGTCATTCAGAAAATGATTGGATGGAAAATATTATGAACCATATATTTTTATGGTGTGTGTATTTAAATGCTTACATTTAATCTCAAAATGGGGGAAAGTTAAGCCATTCACTTTGATTTAGGTTTGATTAATGGCCTTTGAGCATTCATTTCGAGCATATTTTACCTTTGCTTTAAAAAGGTATTTGTGTTATTTAAGTGTCAGGTGGGGAAACAAAACAATTTAGCAGGCGGTGTCCCAACCACCTCTAATATTGCATTTTACATAAAGGTTTGGAATAAGAGAAACTCCACAGCTAAAGTGAGCAGAGATTGTAGCTTGAGTTTTCCTGCCTGGCCCACAATCAGGATAAATCTCTTTCACCTGCCAGTCCCACAGCCGCTCAGACCCAACCAAGTAAACACAGAGACTTATACTGCTTACAAACTGTATGGCGATGGCAGGCTTCTTGCTAACTGTTCTTATATCTTAAATTAATCCATTTCTATAATTCTGTTCCTTGCCACATGGCTCGTGGCTTACCAGCATCTTTACAGGCTGCTTGTCCTGGCGGTGGCTGGCAGCGTCTGGCAGCGTCTCCTTCCACCTTCCTGCTCTTTTTATTCTCTCTGTTAGTCCCGCCTATACTTCCTGCCTAGCCACTGGCCAATCAGTGTTTTATTAGCAACACATTTGCCATACAGAACATCCCACAGCAAGAGATGACTACAAACTCATGTATCTTGTGAATTGCACACAGGCAGATTTCACTTCATTGTGTATTAAAATGTATTCATGTCACTCTAATCAGTGTCCTTCTCTCATTTCATTTCTATTAATGTGTCTGTTTGTATCTGTGTGTGAATTATGTACACATGTGTGCAGTTGCCCATGGAGCCCAGAAAAGGGCGTGAGATCCTGTTACAGGTGGTTGTTAGCTACCTGATGTGGGTGCTGGGACCTGAACTCCAGTCCTCTGGAAGAGCAGCAAGTGTTCTTTACTACTAAGCCATCATTCTATCCTCACTTTTTTTCAGTACGTCTAATTTCTGTATTGGTTCAACAGTGCTAGTCGTCTGCATGGTATATACATGTTTTTGTGTGTCTTTTGCATAATGCTTGCTTTAAAATTTTGAAGACATTATAATGCTAATGATGTAATTATATATTCACACTTAAATTGTCAGTGTCTACAAGATAATACTTTGGAAACTGTATTTTATAGGCTGTGCTAAACTTTGAAGGTGTTATTAGCATATAATACATCTAGTTTCATTTTAAAATAATTTGGATGTCACTTCTTTATGTTTTAACCAAATCCATGATTGTGTTAGTCTAAGATTTTATCATTATTATTCTGCTTGAGTTTTGATGGACATTAATTACTTTGCATAATCATACCCATGGTAATAATAATTGTCATGCATTTAACACCATACACTTATAAAATATTTTCATACCTATTAATTCAGCCAATTCATTGAAGATTTTATTCACAAAGATTATGATAAATTAGCTTTTACTTATTTCTTATCTTAAATTATTTATTTATTATTTTTCCTCTCTCTCTCTCTCTCTCTCTCTCTCTCCGTCTCTCTCTCTCTCTCTGTGTGTGTGTGTGTGTGTGTGTGTGTGTGTGCTCATGCAAGCTGAGGTGCATTTGCACATGTCTGAAGACAACTTTCAGGAATAGAGTCTAATTTTGTACCACAAATGATCTGGGTATTAAATCTGGTGCAACAAGCACCTTTACCTGCTGAGCTGTCTCATCAGCCCTTGACTTATACTTCAGTGAATCACAATGACTGAAATTATTTTTTCTCTGCCTTTACATATATATCCTCTCATGTATATGTATACACATAAGCAATGTATGGCATTGTATCTTACAAAAGACAGTAATTTCCTTGTTCAAGTTTGAATAAGGTGACAGATATCTAGGTATTATTCAACTCTATTTTTTCTGCCACCTGAAAACAGTATCTTAACCCATTCTTTCAATCATTTCATGAATACTCATTCTTCTATATTATTTTTGTTTTGGTTTTATCGTGTTTTAGTATTGTTGGAAACTTCATGGTAAAGCAGAGACTAGGACCAACCTTGTCTTGAATAACTATATTATTTTAGTGTTTCTTTGAACTTTTGGGGCCAGCTGTTTGTTTTTGCCATTTATATTTCAGACTATAATCCAGACATACTACAATCTATGCTTTCATTTAGTTAAGTTTGGCCAATGTTTTGAAGACTTTACCAACTAACTTGTGACTTTATTAAGGAGAGGTAGAAGTCCAGTGAAAGAAACTACTTCAGTGAGGGGAGGTCCCTCGAGGGATCACCCAGCCCCAGCTCCCTCCTCTCTCTTTCTCTTTGCTTTCCTGGAGGTGAATGGTTTTTTCCAGGTGCTCTATCCAGTAATCCCAGCTTCACTAGCAGTCCAAAATTATCTTCTTACCAAAAATAGAAAAAAAAATCCTAAATAGTAGACCAGGTTCAATTCATTCAGAAAGACATAGATATAGATATAGATATAGATATAGATAGATATAGATAAATATAGATAGATATATGAACAGAGTCCAAATTTATGCTACAGTGTATGGGACTATTGTTGACCAATTATCTTTGTCTGGATGATAGGATATTGATTGGCTTAGAAAGAGATCTGTTTTGCATCTTGAAAAAGAACCTACTCTGACACTATTTTGGGTAAAGAAAGGAATACTGTCAAACAGATTCACAGGACAACAAGAATAAGCAATGTCCATTGCAATTACAAAACTACGGATTTTTGTTACTGTTTTTATTTCATTTTATGTTAGTGTGTGTGTGTGTGTGTGTGTGTGTGTGTGTGTGTGTTTTGTGGATGGGGCATAATGCACACATTGGCTTGTACATTGGCTGACATTAACCACAGAAACCATTCCTCAGAAAAATCCACTGAATTCTGAGACAGGAAAAGTCCCTCATTTAGACCTGGGGACCACAGTTTCAGTTAGATTGGCTGGCCAGAAAGCCCTGGTGATCCTCCTTTCTGCCTCCCCAACACTGAGGTCACACTCATGTGTTTCTCCTCCTGGCCTTTTATCTGGGTGCTCGGTTTAGAATTCAGGCCCTCATGCCTAAATGGCAAACATTACATGGACTGAGGTATCTTGCAAGCCATTCCTTTTGGTTTTGATTAATCCATTGATATAAAATAACTATTATTGTGTGATATGAACTTATAAAGAGAAATTCAAAGAGAATTGTCAGTTTTCTTCAGTGATCTGATCCATGATAGGTTGCTCAGACTCTAGCAAATGGTCATAGACCTAGGCCCATACAAGAAACACTAATTTGACTCAGTAAGTGAAAACAGTAGAAAAAAGGACATGCATGAAGTTGCGAGAATGGGCAAGGAATCAGGGCGTGTGTCCAGATGGATTTGGAGGGGATGTACTGAGTAGATATGATTGAAACGCATTATATACATGCATGAAATTGCCAAATAATAATTCTAAGACACAAATGGATTCATTGGAAACAAGGAAGCCCAGTCAACAACTAAAGCAAAGATGGGTAGCATCCCAGACTCCTCTTTGGTAGCATAGATTCATCGCTTGAAAGACAATTCCCTGTCCTCACATTAATTCTCATCTCTCTGGTTTGGTCCTGTGACTGGCTCTCCCCATTGTTATAACGTGAGTCACACATTCTTCTGTGGTCTGAGACTTTCTGAAGAAGTTTGTGCTGTCTCTACTTTAAATGCCTTGGGTACCATCTTGATGCAGAAAATTTTGAGACCCTGATGATCATTCCAAGCTACGAAATTCAACAAGCATGTGTCCCTGAATCACCATCTGGAGACATTTATCTAACCAGAATCACCTGGAGTAGACTGCGACATAAGGAACAGAAAAACAAAACAAAAATCTCATGAAAACATGGAGTTTGATTATTTAGTAATTTCTAATGTTCTAATAACTACAAACTCAAGTGGAGATAGGATAATTTCTATTCCAGCTGTTTATCTCTACCTACCTATTATTAACACCTGATTGGGAGAATAAAGAATTTGTGGATGCTTATTTCTTGTCTTTTGAAATGGAAATGCATCTGGTTTTTAGAATGAAGTCCCCAGAGAAGAACAACAAAATACCCTTTCATTTTATTAAATACAGCATTATGAAAAGAAATTACTACTTAGAATAATTATCTCAACATTCTACCACTACTAACTTAAAATTGTCTTGTCTCACTAAAAGGAAATTCCAGACAGATGGCAGAAGAATAGGAGTGAACAAGATGTAATACGTGCAGGGAATGGTGAGTGGTTATAATTCAGGCTATCTCAAGTCCAAAGTATGAAGGAGGAGTTGTGAGTGAGAAAGATTGGAAAGTCCACAGGAATTAGATTGCAAAGGCATTGCGAAGAGAATTAACACACCAGTGGAGATTGTGGATAGGAGTTAGGATTGTGGTTTTTAAAGCTGAGTCTTGGTTTCAAGTAAAAAGTAAAGCTCAGTCAGAATTCTTACATCTGGGGCCTCAGAGATGGCTCAGTGGTTAAGACTGTGCACTGCTCTTGAAAAGAATCTGAGTTCCGTTCCCAGCATCCACATGAGGAAGCTTACATTCTGAAACCTTCTTCTGGCCTCTGTGGGCACTATGGTCACTTGTATATACATGCCCCCATTGTGATTATATCTCTAGCAAAGGAATTTATATGGGCGTTAACTCACAAGACAGAATAAAGGAATTTGTCAGAGGATCTTGAAAGGGTGAGGCACGGTCCAATGCTGTTCTCTAGTGAGCTCTACCCTGGTCCGTTTCAGCATCCAAAGCCATGAAGTAGAAAGAGAGTGCACATATGTGCATCCCAGGTCTTAAGGGTCTCCCAGCGGCCACACCCAAGGGGGATGTACCTCAAGGTCATAGGCAGGTTTAACAGTTACATGCTACCTCACTAGGGGCGGTGATTCAGGTCACAGCTCAAACAGCCACACACTACACCACCACCATCACCCACACACCTGGGTATAATTAAATCATAAATCTTAAAAAATTCTTATCTCTGAAATGAAATAAAAGCAAAACAAATATGAATTGGAATATACATCAAGAACTACTAACAAAATAAAGCAAAAGCTATGCAACTATGAACTTAATCCGTGAAGTTTATATGGTACAGTAAATGATCAAATAAGGTTGGGGATAAATCATTGCTTGAGAGGCCTTGGTTATGCAGATCACCCAAGGTGGCATTTTTATTAGAAATTCCTTGTTAAGATCAATGTGTTCTATGTGAGAGAGAGAAAATTTCCAGAGCATTCTGCCATTTCCTTTAACACTGCTGGGTACTGTTGTGAGTTTGAAACCAGCCTTGATTACATAGTGAGATCCAAACCTGTTTGAGTTACATAGTAAAATTTTGTATCAAATATTAACACACTAACAGAGAGAGAGAGAGAGAGAGAGAGAGAGAGAGAGAGAGAGAGAATGCTTTGAGATACTATAAGCTGATGATAATTTTTCATAGGAATATGAGTGGGTCGGTGGGGCATATGTGTGCACACCTGTGTCAGGTATGCTCACCATGCATGTTCCTGTGGAGACCTGAGTCTCCTAAATCCCCTAAATTATGTTTTGAGACAGGCTCTCTCTCTGATCCAAGAGCTTACCAATTATTTAGATTGACTAGCAAGTGAGATCAAGGACCTCTCTTGCCTGCCCTAGGGCTACAGTCATCTCCCACTGCACTGGGCTTTTATATGGCTGCTGAGGATCTGGTTCTAATCCTTATTGCTGTGTAGCAAGCACTTTACCCACTGAGCCTCTCCCCAGCCTCAAACTGATGATGGTTTTGCCCCCTACCACCAAAGAGCTTCAGGAACGGCATATCCTTTATTTGGTGTGTATGAGCCCAGAGCAGTCTGAAGCAGTTACTTGTATTGAACATTCAAGTCTTTCCCTAGCAAAGCAAAAACACATGTATTCCAAGTGGGATAAATACAACCAATCAACCACTTGTATCATTTTCAAGTGAGGTCTTACCATCTAACAGGGTTGTGATGTTATGCATATTTCCCAAAGTTACTAATGTTTTGTTATGCAAATGATTAAAGAGTGTTTAGAGCTATTTTCTATGTACTGAGTGTGGCCACGTCATCTCTGCTTCTTATGCTTGCTCAATTAATCCACATTATGCTGCAAAAGTTCTGACATGGTGGGAAAATCTTATATGATTACATGTTTCTTCCTGAGAAAGAATCCTATTTGGCCAACTCTTGCCAATTTTTGAGTTCTGAAAATTCATAAATTCTTGTGATCTCCTTTACTGAGTACACTTAGAGTTCCAAGGAAATAAAGGCATATTATATCTGTGGTTTTCTCTTTTTGGGATGTCCATCATATGTTTCATCTCTCTGATGTCTGCATAACTCTATCACAAATTAGAAGGTTTATATCTAAGATCAATGACTCCAGTAAATTTGCTTTAACATGCTATTTCAAATAATCGTTTAATCTCCACTACCACATTACCCTTATAAGCTCCATCACACACACACACACACACACACACACACACACACACACATACACACACACCACTTTGCACACAGGAGTCCAGCTGAATTCACTCTTTTTTTATTCAATATCCCTATGTTTTTACTTATATTTCTATCAATACATTTAGTATATTTTGTCATATAGTTTTATATGTTCCTTTGTTGTTGGGGGTTTTTGCTCTTTTGGAGTGTCCACCACCCAGCTGCCAAATAATTCATACACAAAGAATTATTCTTACTTATAAATACCAGGCCTTAGCTTGTTTCTAGTTAGCTTTTCTTAACTTTAAACTAACCCATCTTCCTTTTGCCTTGGGGCTTTGCCCATTCTCTTACTTCTCTAAATCTTAATCTTACTCTGTGGCTTGCTGTGTAGCTGGGTGGCTGGACTCTAGGTTCTCCTCCTTCTCTGGCTCCTTCTTTTCTCCCAGATTTCTCCTTCCATGTACTCTCTCTGCTTTCCAGCCCTGACTATCCTTTCCCCTGCCTTGGCCATTCAGTTCTTTATTAGACCATCAGGTGTTTTAGACAGGCACAGTAACACAGATTCACAGAGTTAAACAAATGCAACATAAGCAAAAGAAACACACCTTAAAATAATTTTTTAATTTCTCCCATTTTTTTCTAAACAAAAATGAATGGTTCTAATTTTAACATAGTAGACTATATACAATAAAAACAATTATCAAGGAAAAATTACAGTCACAATGTGCTGAATTGCAATTCATTTGTGTCTGGTAAATTTGAAGAAAATAATCCATAATCTATCCTATCTTAGCAAATCCAAAACTTTATACTTAATTTACTTTCTATCATATCTAGGGAAAACTGCACCCATAACTTACCTATTCTTTAACTCCATCAAAGACCCAGAAGGATGTAATATTATTTGAGTAAACAAAAGTGCATTGCAAACAACTTCCAAAACTCTAGAAATAATAGAGACATCTAACTGCCTGTACAGTCACTCAAAGTTTCTCTGAAACATTGAGTCATCCATCTTCAGCCCACATGCCCATAATATCTGGCAAACTTTTCAGTGAAGCAAGGAATTTGAAGGACTGTCCTGCCTTATTTTGGAAAAGTTCAACAGTCTTTTTTCCTGCATTGTCAGCAAAGGCAAGAAAAATTTCTTTGCCCAGTGGCTAACCTTTCCACAATGAAAGCAAACTACATAAGGAGTTTCTTCAATGCTCAACATCTTCTCTGAAGTAAATTGGTGCCACCAGGAGCAGATGTGTTTCATTTTTATGAAAAGCACTAAGTTAACAGAACACCTTAAATACCATATTATGTAGGTTTTTAAGAGCTTTGAAGACCATCTATCTAAACTATATAGTCATATGATCTGGAAAGCATACTTAACATATCTATAATTTTGATTGTTATAAATACTTAACCACTAATCTATATTTCCTGATTATCCTATATAGTTTATAATAATAACTTTCAAAAACTAGAACTTCACCCAACATTTCAAAATGGACTGCATAGGCAGAATAACTCAAATAAAAATAGAAACATACATATAATATATTGTGACGAAAACAACCTTAAATTTATAGCAATATACAAAAATCCTTTAAACAAGAGTAGAAACATATATACAGTATAACAAAAATAACTTTAAATTTGTATCAATATTCTATATTCCCCTAAGTGATAATGAACATTCATAACCCACCAAATAATCAAAAACCACCCACACCTCCCGACTCTTGGAAATGTGGGTATGATTTTCTCTAAACTGCTTCCTGCTGGCTGTGGGAGAAGGCATCTTTAGGAGTCCCTGAGAAAATTCATGATAATGGCCAAGTCCTGAGAATACCAGTAGTAACCTTTGGTGACAGATGTCACCTGTCAAGATTCAGGAGGTCTCCACTGATCAAACCTGATCCATATTATTCTTGAAGGAATCCACAACCTCTCATCTCCTGTGGCAACAAAACTCTAAATCATTTTTTTACTTCCATTTGACAAATATATCTTTTAACTTTTTTAAGTTAAGGCATTGCTAAAGTATATGGGCTGGTTTATTTCATCAGTCCCTCTTTCAACCCCATGTCTCTTAGCAGCTGTTTTGTTTGCTTATTAACAATCAAAAAATTCAAAATCAGTACAATACTATATACAGGATCTAGACTCCCTGTGTGTTTCCATCTTATGTGGCTGTTTTCTTTTATATCACTTTTACTTTCTCTTTAAAGATTTAATTTTTAAACTATTTATTTCTGTCTATGACTGTCAATATGGATATTCTTTCTTTCTTAAGCCTATGCACATTGTAAAACACAGTGGAACCTGATTAGAGTTTTTCTTCAATTTGGACCTCTTGCTGCATATCTTTTAGCCTTTTTAAACCATGTGAACAAATCTTTAAACTACTAACCGACTCCATGATCCTCTGGATGCAGTTTTAGCTGGCTCTGCCCACTTCTCAGGTCATGAAAGCCAAACCTAAAACCCACAGCTCAGTTAGAGGTTTGTGACCAAGAACTGCATTCAAACTTCCTAGAGTTCTAGAATGCTGACACTTGTGCTATGGCTGGTGTTTTACTTACTTTTTTGTCTTCCTACTTAATTTACTAGCTGCTCATGGGCTCAGTGTCTGGCAGAAACTGTCAGGCAGAAACTCTTAAAGTAGCCATTCTATTTTATTTTACTTTTTTTAAGCTTTCTCAGGCACTATGGAAATTTGCGTGCCACATTGGTACACCAAAATGTTGTTGGGCTTTTTCTTTCTTTTGGGGGACCAGCCACCCAGCTCTCAAATAAATCACACATGCAGGCTTATTCTTATATATAAATGCCTAGCTTTAGCTTGGTTTATTTCTATCCAGCTTTACTTAACTTTAAATTAACCCATTTATCTTTTGTTTCTTAGCTTTTACCATTCTCTTATTTCTATAAATCTTTTTTTTTTTTTTTGGTTTTTGGTTTTTCGAGACAGGGTTTCTCTGTGTAGCTTTGCGCCTTTCCTGGATCTTATTCTGTAGACCAGAATGGCCTTGAACTCACAAAGATCCACCTGCCTTTGCCTCCTGAGTGCTGGGATTAAAGGCATGTGCCACCACCACCCGGCTACTTCTATAAGATCATGAACTGAAGGAAGTGACCCCATTTACCCCCTTCAATTCCTAAGTGATGATGCTTAACAAATGAACATTGCTGAGGATATCACAAGCACATGGATGAGTTAATAAACAAGTGAAAGAATAGATGAACAAATGGTTTTCTTTTTTCTTCATTTATTTATTTATTTATTTATTTATTTATTATTTATTTATTTATTTGGTTTTTTGAGACAGGGGTTGGCTGTGTAGCTTTGCACCTTTCCTGGAACTCACTCTGTAGCCCAGGCTGGCCTTGAACTCACAGAGATCCACCTGCCTCTGCCTCCCGAGTGCTGGGATTAAAGGCGTGCACCACCACTGCCTGGCTGGGAGGAGGTCTTAAATACAGGCTTACAGCACAATGGGAGAACCCCGGAGGGCAGAAGTTCTCTATCGATGTTTTACAATCTTACATCTAAGCTATTAACACCCATTATTCAGGATACACAGACAAGGAACTTCCCTTAAGTATTCAGGAGGTTGAAACCTGGGAGGGAATTAGCATAGGGAGGATATCAAGGTCACAGTCAGCAAGCAAGGCGGTTCCTGTGCCACTTTGAGATCTTTGGCAGCAGTTAACTCTGCAGCTCACACACAATTGATGTATGATAATGAGTATTCAGAGACCGGTAATACCTGGGGGGTGTTCACCAACTTAAGACAGAGTGCCTGTGTGGCCTGGGCAGGCTTCTCCATGACGGGTAAGGTGACCTGCTGACATCCCACGCAACCTAAGTCAGAAGCTCATTTATTAGTAAAAGGGGGACCTGTAGGGCCCTGGCCCCTGTTTTGGGTAACTGTTACCTTGCTTGCTGACAAATGGTTTTCTATAAATGGTTTTCTGGCCTTCTCCAAGAATTGAACTCACCAAGTTTCAGTTATCCGCATCAACTCTAGTCTGAAAATACTAAGTGGAAGTTTTCAGAAAGACAGTCCTTGTGCTCTAAATCACTCTCATTGAAGAATATCATTAGAGTCATATTTTCATTTACAGTTACTATTTTAATCTTACTTTGTCTCATTTTTATATTTCACTTTGTCATAGAGAGGCATCCATAGGAAAGATGCAGTATATACAGGACTGGGTACTGTATTAGTTAGTTGCCTTTCCTGTTGCTATGATAAAATATCCTGACAAAACAAGCTAATTAAGGAAGGGTTTGTTTTGGCTCACACTGTGAGGTTACATGGAGGGGAAGGCACAATAGCAGGAGTGTGAGGCAACTCTTCACAGTGCACCCACAGTCAAGAAGCACAGAGATGAATGCTCATATTCAGCTTGCTTTATCCTTGTTATTCAGTCCAGTGCTACAGCCCATGAAATGGTACTACCCATGTTTAGGAGGATTTTGGCAGCTTAGTTAACCTATTATAAATAACCTGTCATAGGAACAGCAGAAACTAGGCATGTTTACAATCAATATTAGTGATCATACATCCTGTCCTTGTATTAGGCTTCGTGAGGATTGGATCATGTCTCCTGTGGATAAGGGGGAGTTACTCTGTTGAGAAACTTAATCTTTCCACAGTAAGGAGGAAACAGGACAAGCTGAAGGACCACTACTCTTGCCTGATAACATTGCAGCACATAAAATCCCGAAGTTACTATACATTTAGACAATGCTAATAACCAACTTTATGAGGGACTCATCAGTAGTTCCTTGCTGCAAGTGTTCTGTATATGCTAGTAAGTTCCCAAACCACCCATGCATTTGTACTCTTAAGGTAATGACTGTCTTGCATAAGGTACCTTTGTGGAATAAATGGGAAGCTGGCATTAGTGTGACTGTGCTACCTGAAGCCATCAGCCATACCTAGGAGCCAGTAGTCTTGTCTAGTGTTCTTTAAAACTACTGTCACCTTTTAAATGCATAATATTTTGAATAATTAACTTTTAATTTCAATAGAGTTCCTCAAAAATATATCATTATGGCTACACAGAGCTTAGACTATAGGTATCAGTTACAAGAACATATGAGTCTTTCTTTGACTTGATCTATTCTCCGTAAGAAGAATATGGCCTTTTCTACTATTTGGTGAATAGAATGTTTGCTCATGGACTATGTTCAAGCATCAAAACACACTCCATTTTCCTTTTTCTGTCTTTGGTGAAGGACAAAGCTTAGCTCTATTGTTAGCTATCACTGGATCCCAGGCTGGTACTAGCAGAATGTTACTAAAGGGAGAGATTTTGAAGCACACACATGGACTGTCCCCTGATTACCTAATCTACTCACAAAGAAACTGCCTTAGTGACTAAGACTCCACCCACTTCTTTTTTCACTCCTTTGGCCTCTCCTTTATTATAAGAGCATTGTTCAGCATCACTATATGCCAGCACAGAACCACCATGATTTCCAATTCAATACAGTTGGTTTGTGATTTCTAATACCTTATTTAGAAAAGTAGAATAATCCTATCAGTCTTGCAAGATTTGTTGGAAACTTCTCAAACAGGAAATATTAAAATGTGTGTTCTCACATCCCAATCCCCCAAATTTGACATTTGGTTACTTGGTACCAGAAAGTTATATAACATCTTTTATGTCTAGGAAAATATATTATTCAGACTTGTCAATGTTCCTCTAATTAGCATTTTTAGTGGAGATAAATGATGACTTGGGGAGAAAGAGGTATCCAAGTTTAACATAATGATTTGGTATCAAAGACAGGTTTATTATCTCTAGACATTTAGCTTTTGTTAGTACATTAGAAACTAGAGTTTCATTCTCTAGGATCTCAAACTGGGATGGATTTTTTACAGGATTTCACAAGAGAAGAACCTGAAACCCACAGTAGATGAATGGAGAGAAGGGAACCAGTCATGGAAAAACAGACTGCTTGCTCCCTGCCTAACACTTCCAGATTCTATTATGGCATCTGAATATCAAAGTGATAAACCAGTAAAGTAAATGACAGTCATGAAAGGAATATCTACTAGCTGAAATTTGAAGCCTACAGGTAAGAATATGTCAGAGCAAACCCCAGATGTTGGGTGGGGCTTTAGACAGTACTGACTTCAGGGAGAAGATTCTCCAGCTTCTTAATTATTGCATTTCTTGGGAATTTTAAATCTTGGGGCCTGACAGAATCCAGGATTAGGGAAATGTTTTCCACATTCTCAATATTTACATTTTTCTAAAAGTAAAGTACAATAATTTTAATGTTTTGTTAGAATATATTAACTATGCATAATAATCAGTTTTGCTATGATGTTTTCATACATATACATAATGGATTTGGGTCAAAATCACCACCATCACACTCTCTGGCTCCCCTTCTCATGTCCACTTATTCCTCTCCTCTTTACAGGTCGGTTCCCATCTACTTTCATGTCTTTTATTACCACTTGAGTTTAATTAGGGTTATTTATAAGAGCATAGGTAAAGAGTTACTTATAGAACCACAGGTAATTTGCCAGTGTCTATGCCACTGAAGAAAATGTATCTCCCTCTTCCAGCAACTGTTATGACCTAATGTTTAGGGAAAGACCAGGCCTCTGGAGCCTCTCCTTATCCACAATGGTGTGTTGAAGGCAACAACACTTCAGAGTTCACAGCTATGGTGAGTCCAAGAATGCAGCAATCATGTTTTCCAAGCACAACTGAAGGAAGAAGTTCATTTTAGCTTATTGTACCAGAGAGACAGAGTCCATAATTATGAGTAGAGTGTGGTGACAGGGACAGGAAACAGAAAGAACATGTTTAACCCTCACACAAGAATAAGCCAAGATAGAGGACAAGAAATGGGGCAGGAATCACTTCTTCTAACAAGGCTGCACTTCCTAAAGGATCTATAGCCCAACCATATAGCACCACCACCTCAGGATCAAGTAATAATATACATAAACCAAATGGGAACATTTCTCATTCAAAACAACACACAAGATTTGATTTTTCAGTTAATATGTGTGTAATTTTCAAGAGAAGGAAAAGTTCCTTTGGCTGTTTACCATGCATCTGGATTTCTGAATTAAAACTAAATGCTCAAAACATCTACATAATTTTCTAAAAGTTATAAAAATATCAAAACTTTGTGTTCATTTCCACAGTTTTAACCATGAATCTAAAGGACATAAAGTAAGACTGACCTAGATATATAGTAAATATACCATGATTTCAGAGCCTTTCTCTTCTCTATAGTTAAGGGCATGAAAGATGCATGTTCTTCCATTTGCCTACCTCCTTATGTTATAACGGAATAACCAATATATTCATATGTATTCACCCAGTAAATGCTTTCAGATGACAAAACACATTGATAATTACTCATAAAAATGATTGTGTTGATGCTGGAAGGATCTATTCATGAAGTGAAGTGTAAGGAATTAGCATTTGTACCCTGTCCTGGCAGCCACTCTGAAGGCTCTCTGCCTGAGCATTCCTAGTCCATTCCTTTTCTGTGAGGATCTAGTACTTTTCATAATGACCTCAGACAAGTTATCATAACGGCAGCAACATATGTTGTGTGAAGAATGTCAACACCAGGGAGGCAGAGGAATTTGCATGGGCACTACCAAGGGAGAAAAGAGCAAATGTTCATGCTAAGAAGTGGAAACTGGTGCAATAAGCGGTTATGTGGAGTTTCTGGGTTCTATGAAACTTATTCTTCTGACACTGCTTCTTCTATCAACTTTTTTTCTATGTTATTTTTAAACAGACTGACCTTAGAAATAGGCCACAAGTGTCTCCCAGGGGGTATGAGCTGACATTTTGTAATTTTGTAAACTGATTGGAGGAGATATTAAAGAAGACATTTTTTTTCTTTAAGTTTCATGAGATATTTACACATAGTGAATATGGTAGAAACAAAAAAGTAACAAATAATTCATTCTACAGAAGAAAATGATGTTAGTAGAAAAAAAATTTTAATTGTTTAAATAAACTCATTTGGACACTCAAGGATCATGGGAAATATTGACTGTGATTGTTCAAGCGCTGTATAATTCTTAAAGTGAATTTAGACAGCTCCTGCTCTTTTATACATGGAATTAAGGTTCATAGTCAATAGTTTTCAAGATCTTGGGTTTTTAAATATTTGCCTCTTGAAAATTTCATATATTTATACAATATGTTCTGATAAGATCCATCCACCACTACCTCCTCCAAGTACCTTAAGTGTCCCAAGCTCATCTCACTCCCAACTGCATGCTTTCTTTTCTGTTTATTTATTTGACTAAAAAATAAATTAATGCAATATATTCTATTCATGGTTTTCCCTCCCCAAACATTTGCTAGGTCCTCCCCACCTCCTCACACACCAGTTCCGGGCCCTTTCTTTCTGTCTTTTTTTTTAAATTTTTTTTTTATTTTATAATACCATTCAGTTCCACATATCAGCCACGGATTCCCTTGTTCTCCCCCCTCCCGTCCCCCTCCCCTTCCCCCCAGCCCACCCCACATTCCCATCCCCTCCAGGGCAAAGCCTCCCCCGAGGACTGAGATCAACCTGGTAGACTCAGTCCAGGCAGGGCCAGTCCCTTCCTCCCTGGCTGAGGCAAGCGACCCTGCATAAGCACCAGGTTTCAAACAGCCAACTCATGCAATGAGCACAGGACCCGGTCCCACTGCCTGGATGCCTCCCAAACAGTTCAAGGCAACCAGTTGTCTCACCCATTCAGAGGGCCTGATCCAGTTGGGGGCCCCTCAGCCATTGGTTCATAGTTCATGTGTTTCCATTCATTTGGCTATTTGTCCCTGTGCTTTATCCAACATGAGAATAGGAAGAGGCAGATGCTAGAGAGGCCCACAGAAATCCACAAGGATACCCCCACAGTGGACTGCTGGCAATGGTCGAGAGACAGCCCGAACTGACCCACTCTGGTGAGGGGATGGCCAAATACCCTAATTGTCGTGCTAGAAACCCCATCCAATGACTGAGGGATCTGGAAGCAGAGATCCACGGCTAGGCCCCAGGTGGAACTCCGGGAGTCCAAATGGCGAGAAAGAGGAGGGTCTATATGAGCGAGAATTGTTGAGACCTTTCTTTCTCTTTTTATAGAACAACAAACAATTAAACAAAAAAAGCTGATGAACAAACAAACAAACAAAAAATAGTTCCCACCAATATGACCACCCATATGTGAGCTGAAGAAACATGTCAAACTGTGTGGGGAAAAGCCCATGAAGCCTCAACTCTACACAAAGAACTACAGGCAGCTGAATAAATATGGAAATAGGAAAGCTGATCCTTTTCAGGGAAGAGCACATTAAGTGGTTGTGTAGTGACACATGATCAGCCTTGGAAACATGCAAACCTGTAATATTATGTGGTCTCAACCAGTTATATTTAGGAATATATTTATACATATATAAATACATATGTACATGGAAAAATAATTATTAAAAGAAGAGGCCATGAATTTGAAGGAGAGTGGATACGACAATATGGGAGGATTTGTAGGGAGGAAAGAGAAAGGAAAACATGGTAATTAAATTACAATTTTAAAAAAATCCCTTATTTTAAGAAGATTAATAAGGTTGAGTTTACATATAAAAATTGGAAAATTAACCCACACAAAAGAATCAACCTCTCTCTCTCTCTCTCTCTCTCTCTCTCTCTCTCTCTCTCTCTCTCTCTCTCTCACACACACACACACACACACACACACACACACACACATACACTCACTCACTCTCCTAAGGACATACTCATACACTATTAAAAACACAAAATCAGAAAGCATAATATACAAGCAAAAGATTACTAAGATAAAAACTGCTCAGTTTTCCCCCTTTCTAATTTATATTTATACCACAGACCTGTGCTGCTCTCAATGTTGATCAGTGACATTTCCTGTTGCAGTGGATAGTGGTGAAGCAGAGACTCTCAAACTTATCAAAGGGCCATGTACAGCAATTAGCGATACTCAGCTGTGGCTGGGTAATCTACATCAGGACCACATTTTGTGTTTGTAGAGGAAATTTTTCAGTTAATTTGGGGAACACTTTTCTCAAAATTTCATTTGATATTTCTAAGAGCTCTGAGGAGAACAAAGTTGTGATTAAAAAAAAACTTAATGAGAGAGTGATGGAAAGAAAGATCTGGCTGAA